>JANJGN010000799.1:0-270000 GCA_026770705.1 Isurus oxyrinchus
CACCTTTACTGTGCAAGACGTAGCAGCAGGGTTAGGACAGTTAAGGACAATTAGTTACACAGCCTGGGCACGGGTGTTAATCACTTGTACATATTGTTCACTCTTGTCAATAAACTCCCAACAATGTCCCCCTGCCTGTGGCTCCTTGTTCTGGTGAGCAGTGTTCTTCTCACTCAGATGTGTGAAACCTTTCTACACAAGATAAAGGCAGGTGTCTCAGTCCAGGGCCTCTTCCCTGTGCTTTGTGCAGCCTTCAGACCCCAGTGATGGTCCAGCCTCGCACTCCCTGGACACATCACTGACACCTGCACCTCGACGGTGCTGGTCATTGCTGCCAGAATGTAGTGGGCAGGAGCCACAGAGATCTCTCAGACTCTCTGTGTGCTCTCAGTACCTTTAAGGTGGGGCTGGCCCCCATCTCATCAGCATCTGCGACTAGTGATGCTGTGCACCAGCTCCTGAAGGGCTGAGGTGCTGGAGCCGGACACAGCATCAGATGCATCGAAAGTTTCACGGCTGCGTCTCTTATGATATGACCCTGATCACAGAGCGCAAGCGAGCCTGCCCTCGTCCAGACAGGAGTCAGACGTTATCAGAGGCTGTGTGCAGATCGATGGAGTGTCCTCACTCCCTTTCGTCATCATCCTCCTGCAATCGAGTGACTATCAGGGCCTCCACTGTGTCTCCATGACCGGAGCCTTCTCACAGAGGGTATTGACGCTGCCATAAGCCAGACTGGAGTCAAACGTTCACAGCCGTGGTGTGAGAATCGGCGGGGAGACCTCACTGCATCTCGACATCACCCCCCACAAATCTGGCAGCTACGAGGGCCTCCTGAGTGCACCTGCCTCGCTCGGCCAGTGCGAGAGCCTCGTCCCCGTCAGCATCGCCTCCGAGGACCCCCTCGCCCTCAATCCCGGCCGGCGCCCTCCTCATCGGAGGAGACCTCCAGCTCCCTCCGACTGAGGATGTAGGAGTCGTGCACCCTCCCTGGAAAGCGAGCGCAGACCTGCAGGATGCGTCGGTGGTGGGCACACACCAGCTGGACATTCAGCGAGTGGAAGCCCTGGCAGTCGATGTAATCCACCGTGTGTAGCGACGGAGACCTGAGCGGCGCAGGAATGCAGTCGATAGCACCCTGCACCCGCGGGGAACCCCAGATCGGAGCAAATCCGGCCTCCCTTGCATCCTGGCTGTCCCGGTCCCGGGCAAAACGCGCCAAGTATTTGTGCCCTCGTGAAGTTGGCACCGGCGACCCTCATGGGCGCATTGTGGTGGGTGGAGGCTTGTGAGATGTAACAGAGGTCACCTGTGGAGCCCTGAAAGGGGCCACTGGGGTAGAAATCAAGCGCACAGTCAATTTGAGGTGCAGAGGGACCTGGGTGTTCTAGTGCATGAGTCGCTAACCGTCAGGATGCAGGCTCAGCAAGTCACGAAGGAGGCTGATGGGACGCTGTCCTTTATTACGAGCGGGATTGAACGTGAAAGGGAGCACGTTGTGCTGCAGTTACACGGGGCGTTGGTGAGATTGTACCTCGAAGACCGTGTGCAGTTTTGGTCCCCTCATGTAAGGAAGGGTGTCAATGTGTCGGGAGGCGGTTCAGAGGAGGTTTTACTCGACCGGCACCCGGAATGAGCGGGGGTGTCCGATGAGGGAAGGTTGGACAGACCGGGCATGTTCCCGCTGGCGTTCAGCAGAGTGAGGGACGATCGGATTGAAGTGTACGAGATCCTGAAGGGCCTGGACAAGGTGGACGTGGAAAGGGGGTTTCCTCTTGGGGGTGAGTCCAGGACTAGGGGGCGATGTATTAAAATTAGGGGGTCGCCCTTTCAGGACAGAGATGAGGAGAAGTGATTTGTCTCAGAGGGTCGAGCGACTTTGGAATTCTCTGCCTCAGAAGGAAGGGGGCATCGAATAGTTTAGAGACGGAGATGATACGTTATTGTCAGGTCAGGGATTCAAAGGTTATCGGGGACCAGACGGGAATGTGGAAATCGAAACACACGCAGATAAGCCACGACCTTATAGAATGGCGGAGCAGACTCGAGGGGCCGAGTGGCCTAATTCTGCTCCCATTTCGTACGTCCTTATCAGAAATGGTCAGCGGGATTAGTTTGGGGATTGATACAGGGCTATGGGGAGAGAGCGGGGCAGTGGGATTAGTTTGGGGATTGATACAGGGCTATGGGGAGAGAGCGGGGCAGTGGGATTAGTTTGGGGATTGATACAGGGCGATGGGGAGAGAGTGGGGCAGTGGGATTAGTTTGGGGAATGATATAGGGCTATGGGGAGAGAGCAGGACAGTGGGAGTAGTTTGGGAATTGATACAGGGCTATGGGGAGAGAGTGGGACAGTGGGATTAGTTTGGGGATTGATACAGGGCTATGGGGAGAGAGCGGGGCAGTGGGATTAGTTTGGGGATTGATACAGGGCTATGGGGAGAGAGCGGGGCAGTGGGATTAGTTTGGGGATTGATACAGGGCTATGGGGAGAGAGAGGGACAGTGGGAGTAGTTTGGGAATTGATACAGGGCTATGGGGAGAGAGCGGGGCAGTGGGATTAGTTTGGGGATTGATACAGGGCTATGGGGAATGAGCAGGGCAGTGGGATTAGTTTTGGATTGATACAGGGCTATGGGGAGAGAGTGGGACAATGGGATTAGTTTGGGATTGATACAGCGCTATGTGAAAAAGCGGGATACTGGGATTAGTTTGGGATTGATACAGGGCTATGGGGAGAGCGCGGAGCAGTGGGATGAGTTTCAGGATTGATTCTGGGCTGTGGGGAGAGAACGAGAGTGTGGGATTAGGTTAGGATTGATACAGGGCTATGGGGCGAGAGCGGGACAGTGGGATTAGTTTGGGGATTGATACAGGGCTATGGGGAGAGAGCAGGGCAGTGGGTTTAGTTTGGGGATTGATACAGGCTTATGGGGAGAGAGCGGGACAGTGGGATTAGTTTGGGGATTCATACAGGGCTATGGGGAGAGAGTGGAGCAGTGGGATTAGTTTGAGATTGATACAAGGCTATGGGGAGAGAGCGGAGCAGTGGGATTAATTTGGGAATTGATACAGGACTATGGGGAGCGAGCGGGGCAGTGGGATTAGTTTGGGGATTGATACAGGGCTATGGGGAGCGAGCGGGGCAGTGGGATTAGTTTGGGGATTGATACAGCGCTGTGGAGAAAGAGCGGGATACTGGGATTAGTTGGGGATTGATACAGGGCTATGGGGAGAGAGTGGGGCAGTGGGATTAGTTAGGGGATTGATACAGGGCTATGGGGAGAGAGCGGGGTAGTGGGATTAGTTTGGGGATTGATACAGGGCAATGGGGAGATAGCGAGGCAGTGCGATTAGTTTGGGGATTGATACAGGACTATGGGCAGAGAGCGGGGCAGTGGGATTAGTTTGGGGATTGATACAGGGCGATGGGGACAGAGGGGGGAATTGGAATTAGATTGGGGATTGATACAGGGTTATGGGGAGAGTGCGGGGCAGTGGGTTTAATTTGGTGTTGATACAGGGAAATGGGGGGAGAGCAGGACAGTATCATTAGTTTAGGTTTGATACAGGGCAATTAGGGGAGATCGGGACAGTGGGATTAGTTTAGGGATTGATAGAGGGCTATGGGGACAGAGCATGGCAGTGGGAGTAGTTTGGGGATAGATACAGGGCTATGGGGAGAGTGAAGGACAGTGGGATTAGTTTGGGGATTGATACAGGGCAATGGGGAGAGAGCAGGGCAGTGGATTAGTTTGGGGATTGATACAGGGCTATGGGGAGAGAGCAGGAAGATGGGATTAGTTTGGGTATTGATACAGGGCTATGGGGAGAGAGTGGGACAATGGGATGAGTTTCGGGATTGATTCTGGGCTATGGGGAGAGAACGGGAGTGTGGGATTAGTTTGCGATTGATACAGGGCTATGGGGAGGGGGTGGGACAGTGGGATTAGTTTGGGATTGATACAGGGCTATGGGGAGAGTCCGGGGCAGTGGGATCAATTTGGGATTGATACAGGGCTATGGGAAGAGAGCAAGACTTGGGATTGGTTTGGGGATTGATACAGGGCTATGGGGAGAGAGCAAGGCATTGGGTTAAATTGGGGGATTTAAACAGTGCTTTGGGGAGAGAGCAGGACAATGAGTTGAGTTTGGGGATTTATACAGTGCTATGGGGAGAGAGCAGGGAAGTGGGATTAGTTTGGGGATTGATACAGGGCTATGGGGAGAGAGCAGAGCAGTGGGATTAGTTTGGGGATTGATACAGGGCTATGGGGAGAGAGCAGGGCAGTGGGATTAGTTTGGGGATTGATACAGGGCTATGGGGAGAGAGCGGGGCAGTGGGATGAGTTTGGGGATTGATACTGGGCTATGGGGAGAGAGCAGGGCAGTGGGATTAGTTTGGGATTGATACAGGGCTATGGGGAGAGAGCGGGGCAGTGGGATTAGTTTTGCAATTGATACAGGGCTATGGGGAGAGAGCGTCGCAGTGGGATTAGTTTGCCGATTGATACAGGGCTATGGGGAGAGAGCGGGACAGTGGGATTAGTTTGCGGATTAATATAGGGCTATGGGGAGAGAGCGGGGCAGTGGAATTAGTTTGGTGTTGATACAGGGCTATGGGGAGAGAGTGGGGCAGTGGGATTAGTTTGGCGTTGATACAGGGCTATGGGGAGAGAGTGGGGCAGTTGGATTAGTTTGGGGATTGACACAGGGCTATGGGGAGAGAGCGGGCAGTTGGATTAGTTTGGGATTGATACAGGGCTATGGGGAGAGAGCAGGGCATTGGGATTAGTTTGGTCATTGATACAGGGCTATGGGGAGAGAGCGGGGCAGTGGGATTAGTTTGGGGATTGATACAGGGCTATGGGGAGAGAGCGGGGCAGTGGGATTTGTTTGGGGATTGATACAGGGCTATGGGGAGAGAGCGTGGCAGTGGGATTAGTTTAGGGATTGCTACAGGGCTATGGGAAGAGAGTGGGGCAGTGGGATTAGTTTGGCGTTGATACAGGGCTATGGGGAGAGTGTGGGGCAGTTGGATTAGTTTGGGGATTGACACAGGGCTATGGGGAGAGAGCGGGTCAGTGGGATTAGTTTGGGATTGATACAGGGCTATGGGGAGAGAGCGGGGCAGTGGGATTAGTTTTGGGATTGATACAGGGCTATGGGGAGAGAGCGGGGCAGTGGGATTAGTTTGGGGATTGATACAGGGCTATGGGGAAAGTGCGGGATAGTGGGATTTGTTTGGGGATTGATACAGGGCTATGGGGAGAGAGCGGGGCAGTGGGATTAGTTTAGGGATTGATACAGGGCTATGGGGAGAGAGCGGGGCAGTGGGATTAGTTTTGGGATTGATACAGGGTTATGGGGGGAGAACAGGACAGTGTGATTTTTTTGGGGATTGACACAGGTCTATGGGGAGAGAGCAAGACAATGGGATTAGTTTAGGGATTGATACAGGGCTATAGGGAGAGAGCGGGGCACTGGGATTAGTTTGGGGATTTATACTGGGTTACGGGGAGAGAGCAGGGCAGTTGGATTAGTTTGGGGATTGATACAGGGCTATGGGGAGAGAGCAGGGCACTGTGATTAGTTTGATGTTGATACAGGGCTATGGGTGGAGTGCGGAATAGTATTATCACTTTAGGATTGTTACATTGCAATGCTGGGAGAGCCGGAGAGTGTTAGCAGTTTGCGATTGATTCAGGGCTATGGGGAGAGAGCGCAGCAGTGGGATTTTTTTGGGATTGATACAGGGGTATGAGGAGAGAGCGCATCAGAGGGATTTGTTTGGGATTGATACAGGGCTATGGGCGTGTGTGGGACAGTGGGATTAGTTTAGGGATTGACGCAGGGCTATGGGGAGAGAGCGGGGCAGTGGGATTAGTTTGGGGATTGATACAGGGCTATGGGGAGAGGGCGGGGCAGTGGGATTAGTTTGGGGATTGATACAGGGCTATTGGGAGAGACCGGGCAGTGGCATTCATTTGGGATTGATAAAGGCTTTGGGGAGAGAGCAGGGCAGTGGGATTAGTTTGGGGATTGATACAGGGTTTTGTTGAGAGAGTGAGGCATTGGGATTAGTTTGGGGATTCATACAGGGCTATTGGGAAAGAGCGGAACAGTGAGATTATTTTGGAATTGATACTGGGCTATGGGGATAGAGTGGGACAGTCGGATTCGTTTAGTAGTGATACAGGGCTATAGGGAGAGAGTGGGGCAGTGGGATTAATTTGGGGATTGATACAGGGCTATGGGGACAGAGCCGGGTTGTGGGATTAGTTTGGGGATTGATACAAGGCTATGGGGAGAGAGTGGGACAGTGGGATTAGTTTGGAATTGATACAGGGCTATGGGGAGAGAGCAGGAAGATGGGTTAGTTTGGGTATTGATACAGGGCTATGAGGAGAGAATGGGGCAGTAGGATTAGTTTCGGATTGATACAGGGCTATGGGGAGAGTGCAGGTCAGTGGGATTAGTTTGGGGATTGAACAGCGCTATGGGGAGAGAGCAGGGCAGTGGGATTAGTTTGGGGATTGATACAGGGCTATGGGGAGAGCGCGGGGCAGTGGGATTAGTTTGGTGTTGATAAAGGGCTATGGGGAGAGAGTGGGACATTGGGATGAATTTTGGGATTGATTCTGGGCTATGGGGAGAGAGCGGGGCAGTGGGATTAGTTTAGGATTGATACAGGGCTATGGGGAGAGACTGGGGCAGTGGGATTAGTTTGGGATTGATACAGGGCTATGGGAAGAGAGCAAGACTTGGGATTGGTTTGGGGATTGATACAGGGCTATGGGGAGAGAGCAAGGCATTGGGTTAAATTTGGGGATTTAAACAGTGCTTTGGGGAGAGAGCAGGACAATGAGTTGAGTTTGGGGATTTATACAGTGCTATGGGGAGAGAGCAGGTAAGTGGGATTAGTTTGGGGATTGATACAGGGCTATGGGGAGAGAGCAGGGCAGTGGGATTAGTTTGGAGATTGATACAGGGCTATGGGGAGAGAGCAGGGCAGTGGGATTAGTTTGGGGATTGATACAGGGCTATGGGGAGAGAGCGGGGCAGTGGGATGAGTTTGGGGATTGATACTGGGCTATGCGGAGAGAGCAGGGCTGTGGGATTAGTTTGGGATTGATACAGGGCTATGGGGAGAGAGCGTCGCAGTGGGATTAGTTTGCCGATTGATACAGGGCTATGGGGAGAGAGCGGGACAGTGGGATTAGTTTGGGATTGATACAGGGCTATGGGGAGAGAGCAGGGCATTGGGATTAGTTTGGGCATTGATACAGGGCTATGGGGAGAGAGCGGGGCAGTGGGATTAGTTTGGGGATTGATACAGGGCTATGGGGAGAGAGCGGGGCAGTGGGATTTGTTTGGGGATTGATACAGGGCTATGGGAAGAGAGTGGGGCAGTGGGATTAGTTTGGCGTTGATACAGGGCTATGGGGAGAAAGTGGGGCAGTTGGATTAGTTTGGGGATTGACACAGGGCTATGGGGAGAGAGCGGGGCAGTGGGATTAGTTTGGGATTGATACAGGGCTATGGGGAGAGAGCGGGGCAGTGGGATTAGTTTTGGGATTGATACAGGGCTATGGGGAGAGAGCGGGGCAGTGGGATTAGTTTGGGGATTGATACAGGGCTATGGGGAAAGTGCGGAATAGTGGGATTTGTTTGGGGATTGATACAGGGCTATGGGGAGAGAGCGGGGCAGTGGGATTAGTTTAGGGATTGATACAGGGCTATGGGGAGAGAGCGGGGCAGTGGGATTAGTTTTGGGATTGATACAGGGTTATGGGGGGAGAACAGGACAGTGTGATTTTTTTGGGGATTGACACAGGTCTATGGGGAGAGAGCAAGACAATGGGATTAGTTTGTGGATTGATACAGGGCTATGTGGAGAGGGCAGGGAATGCGATTGATTTGGGATTGATACTGGGCTATGTGGAGAGACCGGAGCAGTGGGATTAATTTGGGGATTGATACAGGGCTATGGGGAGAGAGTGGGGCAGTTGTATTAGTTTGGGGATTGATACAGGGCTATGGGGAGAGAGCGCGGCAGTGGGATTAGTTTGGCGATTGATACAGGGCTATGGGGAGAGAGCGGGACAATAGGATTAGTTTAGGGATTGATACAGGGCTATGGAAAGACTTCAGGACAATGGGAATCGTTGGGGGATTGATACAAGGCTATGGGGAGAATGCGGTGCAGTGGGATTAATTTGGGGTTTGATACAGGGCTATGGTGAGTGAGCGGGATAGTGGGATTAGTTTAAGGATTGATACAGGGCTATGGGGAATCAGCTGGACAGTGGGATTCATTTTGGCATTGAAATAGGGCTATGGGGAGAGAGCGGGACAGTGCGATTAGTTTGGTGATTGATACAGGACTATGGGGAGAGAGTGGGACAGTGGGATTAGTTTGGTGATTGATACAGGGCTATGGGGAGAGAGCGGGGCAGTGGGATTAGTTTGGGGATTGATACAGGGCTATGGGGAGAGAGCGGGGCAGTGGGATTAGTTTGGTGATTGATACAGGGCTATGGGGAGAGAGCGGGGCAGTGGGATTAGTTTGGGGATTCATACAGGGCTATGGGGAGAGAGCGGGACAGTGGGATTAGTTTGGTGATTGATACAGGGCTATGGGGAGAGAGCGGGACAGTGGGATTAGTTTGGGGATTGATACAGGGCTATGGGGAGCTAGTGGAGCAGTGGGATTAGTTTGGGGATTGATACAGGGCTATGGGGAGAGATCAGGCCAGTGGGATTAGTTTGGGGATTGATACCGTGCTATGGGGAGCTAGTGGAGCAGTGGGATTAGTTTGCGGATTGATACAGGGCTATGGGGAGAGAGCGGAGCAGTGGGATTAGTTTGGGATTGATACTGGGTAATGGGGAGAGAGTGGGGCAGTGGGATTGGTTTGGGGATTGATACAGGGCTATGGGGAGAGAGTGGGGCAGTGGGATTAGTTTTGGAATTGACACAGGGCTATGGGGAGAGATCAGGCCAGTGGGATTAGTTTGGGGATTGGTACCGTGCTATGGGGAGCTAGTGGAGCAGTGGGATTAGTTTGGGGATTGATAAAGGGCTATGGGGAGAGAGCGGGGCAGTGGGATTAGTTTGGTCATTGATACAGGGCTATGGGGAGAGAGCGGGACAGTGGGATTAGTTTGGGGAATGATACAGGGCTATGGGGAGAGAGCGGGACAGTGGGATTAGTTTGGGATTGATACAGGGCTATGGAGAGAGAGCAGGGCACTGTAATTTATTTGGGGATTGATACAGGGCTATGGGGAGAGTGCGGGACAGTGGGATTAGTTTGGGGATTGATACAGTGCTATGGGGAGAGACCGGGGCAGTGGTATTAGTTTGGGGCCTATACAGGGCTATGGGGAGAGAGCGGGGCAGTGGGATTAGTTTGGGGATTGATACAGGGCTATGGGGGGAGAGCGGGGCAGTGGGATTAGTTTGGGGATTGATACAGAGCTATGGGGAGAGAGCGGGGCAGTGGGATGAGTTGGCGATTGATACAAAATTATGGGCAGTGAGCGGGGCAGTGGGATTAGTTTGGGGATTGATACAGGGCTTTGGGGAGAGAGCAGGGCAGTGGGATTTGTTTGGGGATTGAGACTGGTCTATGGGGAGAGAGCGGGGCAGTGGGATTAGTTTGGGGATTGATGCAGGGCTATGGGGAGAGAGCGGGGCTGTGGGATTAGTTTGTGGATTTATTCAGGGCTATGGGGACAGAGTGGGACAGTGGGATTAGTTTGGGGACTGATACAGGGCTATGGGGAGAGAGCGGGGCAGTGGGATTAGTTTGGGATTGATACAGGGCTATGGGGAGAGAGCGGGGCACTGGGATTAGTTTGGGGATTGATACAGGGCTATGGGGACAGAGGGGGCCAGTTGATTAGTTTGGGGATTGAGACAGGACTATGGAGAGAGAGCTGGACAGTGGGATTAGTTTGGGGATTGATACACGGCTATGGGGAGAGATCGGGGCAGTGGGATTCGTTTGCGGATTGATACAGGGCTATGGGGAGTGAGCAGGACAGTGGGATTAGTTTGGGGATTGTTACTGGGCTGCAGAGTGAAAGCGGGGCAGTGGGAATATTTTGGGATTGATACATGGCTATGGAGGGAGAGAGCGGGGCAGTGGGATTAGTTTGGGATTGATACAGGGCTGTGGGGAGAGAGTGGGACAGTGGGATTAGTTTGGGGATTGATACAGGGCTATGGGGAGAGTGTGGGGCAGTGGGATTAGTTTGGGGATTGATACAGGGCTATGGGGAGAGAGCGGGGCAGTGGGATTAGTTTGGGATTGATACTAGGCTATGGGGAGAGATCGGGGCAGTGGGATTAGTTTGGGGATTGATACAGGGCTATGGGGAGAGTGTGGGAAAGTGGGATTAGTTTGGGTTTGATACTGTGATATGGGGTAAGTGCAGGGCAGTGTGATTAATTTGGGGATTGATACAGGGTAATGGGGAGTGAGCGGTGCAGTGGGATTAGTTTGGGCATTGATACAGGGCTATGGGGAGAGAGCGGGGCAGTGGGATTAGTTTGGGGATTGATACAGGGCTGTGGGGAGAGAGTGGGACAGTGGGATTAGTTTGGAATTGATACTGGGTAATGGGGAGAGTGGGGCAGTGGGATTAGTTTGGGATTGATACAGGGCTATGGGGAGAGAGCGGGACAGTGCGATTAGTTTGGTGATTGATACAGGACTATGGGGAGAGAGTGGGACAGTGGGATTAGTTTGGTGATTGATACAGGGCTATGGGGAGAGAGCGGGGCAGTGGGATTAGTTTGGGGATTGATACAGGGCTATGGGGAGAGAGCGGGGCAGTGGGATTAGTTTGGTGATTGATACAGGGCTATGGGGAGAGAGCGGGGCAGTGGGATTAGTTTGGGGATTCATACAGGGCTATGGGGAGAGAGCGGGACAGTGGGATTAGTTTGGTGATTGATACAGGGCTATGGGGAGAGAGCGGGACAGTGGGATTAGTTTGGGGATTGATACAGGGCTATGGGGAGCTAGTGGAGCAGTGGGATTAGTTTGGGGATTGATACAGGGCTATGGGGAGAGATCAGGCCAGTGGGATTAGTTTGGGGATTGATACAGGGCTATGGGGAGAGAGCGGAGCAGTGGGATTAGTTTGGGATTGATACTGGGTAATGGGGAGAGAGTGGGGCAGTGGGATTGGTTTGGGGATTGATACAGGGCTATGGGGAGAGAATGGGGCAGTGGGATTAGTTTTGGAATTGACACAGGGCTATGGGGAGAGATCAGGCCAGTGGGATTAGTTTGGCGATTGGTACCGTGCTATGGGGAGCTAGTGGAGCAGTGGGATTAGTTTGGGGATTGATAAAGGGCTATGGGGAGAGAGCGGGGCAGTGGGATTAGTTTGGTCATTGATACAGGGCTATGGGGAGAGAGCGGGACAGTGGGATTAGTTTGGGGAATGATACAGGGCGATGGGGAGAGAGCAGGACAGTGGGATTAGTTTGGGATTGATACAGGGCTATGGAGAGAGAGCAGGGCACTGTAATTTATTTGGGGATTGATACAGGGCTATGGGGAGAGTGCGGGACAGTGGGATTAGTTTGGGGATTGATACAGTGCTATGGGGAGAGACCGGGGCAGTGGTATTAGTTTGGGGCCTATACAGGGCTATGGGGAGAGAGCGGGGCAGTGGGATTAGTTTGGGGATTGATACAGGGCTATGGGGGGAGAGCGGTGCAGTGGGATTAGTTTGGGGATTGATACAGAGCTATGGGGAGAGAGCGGGGCAGTGGGATTAGTTTGGGGATAGTTACAGCGCTATAGGGAGAGAGCGGGGCAGTGGGATGAGTTGGCGATTGATACAAAATTATGGGCAGTGAGCGGGGCAGTGGGATTAGTTTGGGGATTGATACAGGGCTTTGGGGAGAGAGCAGGGCAGTGGGATTTGTTTGGGGATTGAGACTGGTCTATGGGGAGAGAGCGGGGCAGTGGGATTAGTTTGGGGATTGATGCAGGGCTATGGGGAGAGAGCGGGGCTGTGGGATTAGTTTGTGGATTTATACAGGGCTATCGGGACAGAGTGGGACAGTGGGATTAGTTTGGGGACTGATACAGGGCTATGGGGAGAGAGCGGGGCAGTGGGATTAGTTTGGGATTGATACAGGGCTATGGGGAGAGAGCGGGGCACTGGGATTAGTTTGGGGATTGATACAGGGCTTTGGGGACAGAGGGGGCCAGTTGATTAGTTTGGGGATTGAGACAGGACTATGGAGAGAGAGCTGGACAGTGGGATTAGTTTGGGGATTGATACACGGCTATGGGGAGAGATCGGGGCAGTGGGATTAGTTTGCGGATTGATACAGGGCTATGGGGAGTGAGCAGGGCAATGGGATTAGTTTGGGGATTGATACAGGGCTATGGGGAGAGAGCGGGGCAGTGGGATTAGATTGGGATTGATACAGGGCTATGGGGAGAGAGCGGGACAGTGGGATTAGATTGGGATTGATACAGGGCTATGGGGAGAGAGCGGGGCAGTGGGATTAGTTTGGGGATTGATACAAGGCTATGGGGAGAGAGCGGGACAGTGGGATTAGATTGGGATTGATACAGGGCTATGGGGAGAGAGCGGGGCAGTGGGATTAGTTTGGGGATTGATACAGGGCTATGGGGAGAGAGTGGGGCAGTGGGATTAGTTTGGGGATTGATACACGGCTATGGGGAGAGAGCGGGACAGTGGGATTAGTTTGGGGATTGATACAGGGCTATGGGGAGAGTGTGGGAAAGTGGGATTAGTTTGGGTTTGATACTGTGATATGGGGTAAGTGCAGGGCAGTGTGATTAATTTGGGGATTGATACAGGGTAATGGGGAGTGAGCGGTGCAGTGGGATTAGTTTGGGCATTGATACAGGGCTATGGGGAGAGAGTGGGGCAGTGGGATTAGTTTGGGGATTGATACAGGGCTGTGGGGAGAGAGTGGGACAGTGGGATTAGTTTGGAATTGATACTGGGTAATGGGGAGAGAGTGGGGCAGTGGGATTAGTTTGGGATTGATACAGGGCTATGGGGAGAGAGCGGGGCAGTGGAATTAGTTTAGGATTGATACAGGGCTTTGGGGAGAGTCCGTGACAGTGGAATTAGTTTGGGCCGCTTTCGTGCATATGGTGAGAGAATGGGGCAGTGGAATTAGTTTGGTGTTGATACTGGTCTACGTGGAGAGAGCGGGACAGTGGAATTAGTATGATGTTGATATAGCGCTATAGCGGGAGTGCGGAATAGTATTATCAGTTTAGTATTGATACATGGCAATGGGGGGAGAGCCAGAAAGTGTTATCAGTTTGGGATTGATACAGGGCTATGGGGAGAGTGTTGGGCACTGTGATTAGTTTGAGGATTGATCCGGGGTTTTTGGGGCCACCATGGGACAGTGTGATTAGTTTGAGGTTTGGTACAGGGCTATGGGGAGAGAGCAGGACAGTGGGATTATTTTGGTGATTGATACAGGGTTATGTGGGGAGAGTGGCATAGTGGGATTAGTTTGTGGATTGATACAGGGCTATGGGGAGAGTGTGGGACAGTGGGATTAGTTTGGGGATTGATACAGGGCTATGGGGAGAGAGCGGGGCAGTGGGATTAGTTTGGTGTTGATACAGGGCTATGGGGAGAGAGCAGGGCAGTGGGATTGGTTTGGGGATTGATACAGGGCTATGGGGAGAGAGCGGGGCAGTGGGATTAGTTTGGTGTTGATACAGGGCTATGGGGAGAGAGCAGGGCAGTGGGATTGGTTTGGGGATTGATACAGGGCTATGGGGTGAGAGCGGGGCTGTGGGATTAGTTTGTGGATTTATACAGGGCTATGGGGACAGAGGGGGGCAGTTGGATTAGTTTGGGGATTGTTACAGGGCTATGGGGAGACAGCGGGACAGTGGGATGTGTTTGGGATTGATACAGGGCTATGGGGACAGAGGGGGCCAGTTGATTAGTTTGGGGATTGAGACAGGACTATGGAGAGAGAGCTGGACAGTGGGATTAGTTTGGGGATTGATACACGGCTATGGGGAGTGAGCAGGACAGTGGGATTAGTTTGGGGATTGTTACTGGGCTGCAGAGAGAAAGCGGGGCAGTGTGATTAGTTTGGGATTGATACAGGGCAATGGGGAGAACGTGGGGCAGTGGGATTAGTTTGGGATTGATACAGGGCAATGGGGAGAACGTGGGGCAGTGGAATTAGTTTAGGATGGATACAGGGCTATGGGGAGTGAGCGGGTCAGTGGGATTAGTTTGGGTTTGATACTGGGTAATGGGGAGAGAGCGGGGCAGTGGAATTAGTTTGAGATTGATACAGGGCTATGGGGAGAGAGCGGGGCAGTGGGATTAGTTTGGGATTGATACAGGGCTATGGGGAGAAAGTGGGGCAGTGGAATTAGTTTAGGATGGATACAGGGCTATGGGGAGTGAGCGAGTAAGTGGGATTAGTTTGGGTTTGATACTGGGTAATGGGGAGAGAGCGGGGCAGTGGGATTAGTTTGGGATTGATACAGGGCTGTGGGGAGAGAGCGGGGCAGTGGGATTAGTTTGGGATTGATACAGGGCTATGGGGAGAGAGCGGGGCAGTGGGATTAGTTTGGGGATTTATACAGGGCTTTGGGGAGAGAGTGGGACAGTGGGATTATTTTGGTGATTGATACAGGGCTATGGGGAGAGAGCGGGGCAGTGGGATTGGTTTGGGGATTGATACAGGGCTATGGGGAGAAATTGGAGCAGTGGAATTAGTTTAGGATTGATACAGGGCATTTGGGGAGAAACCGTGACAGTGGAATTAGTTTGGGCCGCTTTCGTGCATATGGTGAGAGAACGGGGCAGTGGAATTAGTTTCGTGATGATTCTGGTCTACGTGGAGAGAGCGGGATAGTGGAATTAGTATGATGTTGATATAGCGCTATAGCGGGAGTGCGGAATAGTATTATCAGTTTAGTATTGATACATGGCAATGGGGGGAGAGCCAGAAAGTGTTATCAGTTTGGGATTGATACAGGGCTATGGGGAAATTGTTGGGCACTGTGATTAGTTTGAGGTTTGATACAGGGCTATGGGGAGAGAGCAGGACAGTGGGATTATTTTGGTTATTGATACAGGGTTATGTGGGGAGAGTGGCGTAGTGGGATTAGTTTGGGGATTCATAAAGAGCTATGGGGAGAGTGTGGGACAGTGGGATTAGTTTGGGGATTGATACAGGGCTATGGGGAGAGAGCGGGGCAGTGGGATTAGTTTGGTGTTGATACAGGGCTATGGGGAGAGAGCGGGGCAGTGGGATTGGTTTGGGGATTGATACAGGGATATGGGGAGAGAGCGGGGCAGTGGGATTAGTTTAGGGATTGATTCAGGCCAAAGGGGAGAGAGCGGGGCAGTGGTATTACTTTGGGGATGTATACAGGGCTACGGGGAGATAGCGGGACAGTGCAATTAGTTATTGATTGACATTGGGTTATGGGGAGGGAGCGGGGCATTGGAATTAGTTTGGTGATTGTTACAGGGCTATGGGTAGAGAGCTTTGCAGTGGGATTTAATTGTGGATTGATGCAGGGCTATGGGGAGAGTGTGGGGCAGTGGGATTAGTTTGGGGATCGATACAGGGATATGGGGAGAGAGCAGGACACTGGGATTAGTTTGGGGATTGATACAGGTCTATGGGGAGAGAGCAGGGCATTGGGATTAGTTGGGGATTGATACAGGGCTATGGGGAGAGAGCGGGGCATTGGGATTAGTTTGGGGATTGATACAGGGCTTTGGGGAGAGAGTGGGACAGTGGGATAATTTTGGTGATTGATACAGGGCTATGGGGAGAGAGCGGGACAGTGGGATTAAATTATGGATTGATACAAGGCTAAGGGAGGAGAGCGGGGCAGTGGGATTAGTTTGGGATTGACACTGGGTTATGGGGAGAGAGTGGCGCAGTGGGATTAGATTGGAGATTGATACAGGGCTATGGGAAAAAAACAGGGCAGTGGGATTAGTTTGGGGATTGATACAGGGCCATGGGGAGTGAGCAGGACATCGGATTAGTTTGGGGATTGTTACTGGGCTACGGAGAGAAAGTGGGGCATTGGGATTACTTTGGGATTGTTACAGGGCTATGGGAGAACGTGGGGCAATGGGATTAGTTTGGGATTGATACAGGGCTATGGGGAGAGAGCGGGGCAGTGGGATTAGTTTGGGGATTGATGCAGGGCTATGAGAATGAGCAGGACAGTGGGATTAGTTTGGGGATTGTTACTGGGAGACAGAGAGAAAGCGGGGCAGTAGGATTAGTTTGGGACTGATACAGGGCAAAGGGGAGAGAGCGGGACAGTGGGTTTATTTTGGTGATTGATACAGGGCTATGGGGAGAGAGCGTGACAGTGGGATTAAATTAGGGATTGATACAGGGCTATGGGGAGAGAGCGGGGCAGTGGGATTAGTTTGGGGTTTGATACAAGGCTATGGGGAGAGAGCGGGACAGTGGGATTAGTTTTGGATTGATACAGGGCTATGGGGAGAGAGTGAGAAAGTGGGATTAGATTAGGGATTGATACAAGGCTATGGGGAGAGAGTGGCACATGCGATTAGTTTGGGATTGACACTGGGTTATAGGGAGAGAGTGGGGCAGTGGGATTAGTTTGGAGATTGATACAGGGCTATGGGGAGAGAGTTGACAGTGGGATTAGTTTGGGGATTGATACAGGACTATGGGGAGAGAGCGGGCCAGTGGGATTAGTTTGGGGATTGACACTGGTTTATGGGGAGAGAGCGGGGCAGTGTTATTAGTTTGGGGATTGATACAGGACTATGGGGAGAGAGCGGGGCATGGGATTAGTTTGAGGATTGATACAGGGCTATGGGGAGAGAGTGGGGCAGTGGGATTAGTTTGGGGATTGATACAGGTCTATGGGGAGAGAGCGGGGCATTGAGATTAGTTGGGGATTGATACAGGGCTATGGGGAGTGAGCGGGTCAGTGGGATTAGTTTGGGTTTGATACTGGGTAATGGGGAGAGAGCGGGGCAGTGGGATTAGTTTGGGATTGATACAGGCCTATGGGGAGAGAGCGGGCCAGTGGGATTAGTTTGGGGATTGACACTGGTTTATGGGGAGAGAGCGGGGCAGTGTTATTAGTTTGGGGATTGATACAGGACTATGGGGAGAGAGCGGGGCAGTGGGATTAGTTTGAGGATTGATACAGGGCTATGGGGAGAGAGTGGGGCAGTGGGATTAGTTTGGGGATTGATACAGGTCTATGGGGAGAGAGCGGGGCATTGAGATTAGTTGGGGATTGATACAGGGCTATGGGGAGTGAGCGGGTCAGTGGGATTAGTTTGGGTTTGATACTGGGTAATGGGGAGAGAGCGGGGCAGTGGGATTAGTTTGGGATTGATACAGGCCTATGGGGAGAGAGCGGGGCAGTGGGATTAGTTTGGGGATTTATACAGGGCTATGGGGAGAAATTTGAGCAGTGGAATTAGTTTAGGATTGATACAGGGCATTTGGGGAGAAACCGTGACAGTGGAATTAGTTTGGGCCGCTTTTGTGCATATGGTGAGAGAACAGGGCAGTGGAATTAGTTTGGTGATGATTCTGGTCTACGTGGAGAGAGCGGGATAGTGGAATTAGTATGATGTTGATATACCGCTATAGCGGGAGTGCGGAATAGTATTATCAGTTTAGTATTGATACATGGCAATGGGGGGAGAGCCAGAAAGTGTTATCAGTTTAGGATTGATACAGGGCTATGGGGAGAGACTGGGGCACTGTGATTAGTTTGAGGTTTGATACAGGGCTATGGGGAGAGAGCAGGACAGTGGGATTATTTTGGTTATTGATACAGGGTTATGTGGGGAGAGTGGCGTAGTGGGATTTGCTTGGGGATTCATAAAGAGCTATGGGGAGAGTGTGGGACAGTGGGATTAGTTTGGGGATTGATACAGGGCTATGGGGAGAGAGCGGGGCAGTGGGATTAGTTTGGTGTTGATCCAGGGCTATGGGGAGAGAGCGGGGCAGTGGGATTGGTTTGGGGATTGATACAGGGATATGGGGAGAGAGCGGGACAGTGGGATTAGTTTAGGGATTGATTCAGGCCAAAGGGGAGAGAGCGGGGCAGTGGTATTACTTTGGGGATGTATACAGGGCTACGGGGAGATAGCGGGACAGTGCAATTAGTTATTGATTGACATTGGGTTATGGGGAGAGAGCGGGGCATTGGAATTAGTTTGGTGATTGTTACAGGGCTATGGGTAGAGAGCTTTGCAGTGGGATTTAATTGCGGATTGATACAGGGCTATGGGGAGAGTGTGGGGCAGTGGGATTAGTTTGGGGATCGATACAGGGCTATGGGGAGAGAGCAGGACACTGGGATTAGTTTGGGGATTGATACAGGTCTATGGGGAGAGAGCAGGGCATTGGGATTAGTTGGGGATTGATACAGGGCTATGGGGAGAGAGCGGGGCATTGGGATTAGTTTGGGGATTGATACAGGGCTTTGGGGAGAGAGTGGGACATTGGGATTAGTTTGGTATTGATACTGGGCTATGGGGAGAGAGCGGGGCAGTGGGATTAATTTGGGATTGATACAGGGCTGAGGGGAGAGTGTGGGAAAGTGGGATTAGTTTGGTATTGATACTGGGCTATGGGGTGAGAGTGGGGCGGTGGGATTAATTTGGGGATTGATACAGGGCTATGGGGCGAGAGCGGGGCGGTGGGATTAATTTGGGGATTGATACAGGGCTATGGGGCGAGAGCGGGGCTGTGGGATTAGTTTGGGGATTGATACAGGATTATGGGGATAGAGGGGGCCAGTTGATTAGTTTGGGGATTGAGACAGGGCTATGGGGAGAGAGCTGGACAGTGGGATTAGTTTGGGGATTGTAACTGGGCTGCAGAGAGAAAGCGGGGCAGTGGGAATATTTTGGGGTTGATACATGGCTATGGGGCGAGAGAGCGGGGCAGTGTGATTAGTTTGGGATTGATACAGGGCAATGGGGAGAATGTGGGCCAGTGGGATTAGTTTGGGATTGATACAGGGCTATGGGGAGAGAGCGGGGCTGTGGGATTAGTTTGGGGATTGATACAGGACTATGGGGACAGAGGGGGCCAGTTGATTAGTTTGGGAATTGAGACAGGGCTATGGGGAGAGAGCTGGACAGTGGGATTAGTTTGGGGATTGTTACTGGGCTGCAGAGAGAAAGCGTGGCAGTGGGAATATTTTGGGATTGATACATGGCTATGGGGGGAGAGAGCGGGGCAGTGGGATTAGTTTGGGGATTGATACAGGGCAATGGGGAGAACGTGGGCCAGTGGGATTAGTTTGGGATTGATACATGGCTATGGGGAAAGTGTGGGGCAGTGGGATTAGATTGGGGATTGATACAGGACTATGGGGAGAGATCGGGGCAGTGGGATTAGTTTGGGGATTGATACAGAGCTATGGGGAGTGAGCAGGACAGTGGGATTAGTTTAGGGATTGTTACTGGGCTACAGAGAGAAAGCAGGGCAGTGGGATTAGTTTGGGGATTGATACAGGTCTATGGGGAGAGATCGGGGCAGTGGAATTAGTTTGGGGATTGATACAGGGCTATGGGGAGAGAGTGGGGCAGTGGGATTAGTTTCGGGATTGATAAAGGGCTATGGGGAGAGAGCAGGGCAGTGGGATTATTTCGGTGATTGATACAGGGCTATGGGGAGAGAGCGGGACAGTGGGATTAAATTACGGATTGATACAAGGCTAAGGGGAGAGAGCGGGGCAGTGGGATTAGTTTGGGGATTGATACAGGGCTATGGGGACAGCGGGGGCCAGTTGATTAGTTTGGGGATTGATACAGGGCTATGGAGAGAGAGTGGGACAGTGGGATTAGTTTGGGGATTGATACAGTTCTATGGGGAGAGTGCAGGACAATTGGATTAGTTTGGGGATTGATACAGGGCTATGGGGAGAGAGTGGGACAGTCGGATTAGTTTAGGGATTGATACAGGGCTATGGGGAGTGAGCAAGACATCGGATTAGTTTGGGGATTGTTACTGGGCTACGGAGAGAAAGCGGGGCAGTGGGATTAGTTTGGTGATTGATACAGGGCTATGGAAGAACGTGGGGCAGTGGGATTAGTTTGGGATTGATACAGGGCTATGGGGAGAGAGCGGGGCAGTGGGATTAGTTTGGGGATTGATACAGGTCTATGGGGAGAGAGCGGGGCAGTGGGATTAGTTTGAGGATTGATACAGGGCTATGGGGAGAGAGTGGGGCAGAGGGATTAGTTTGGGGATTGATACAGGTCAATGGGGAGAGAGCGGGCCTTTGAGATTAGTTGGGAATTGATACAGGGCTATGGGGAGAGAGCGGGGCAGTGGGATTAGTTTGAGGATTGATACAGGGCTATGGGGAGAGAGTGGGACAGTGGGATTTGTTTGGATTTGATGCTGGGCTATGGGGAGAGAGCGCCTCAGTGGGATTAATTTGGGATTGATACAGGGCTAAGGGGAGAGTGTGGGAAAGTGGGATTAGTTTGGGTTTGATACTGGGATATGGGGTAAGTGCAGGGCAGTGTGATTAATTTGGGGATTGATACAGGGTAATGGGGAGTGAGCGGGGCAGTGTGATTAGTTTGGGGATTGATACAGGGCTATGGGGAGAGAGTGGGGCAGTGGGATTAGTTTGGGGATTGATACAGGGCTCTGGGGAGAGAGCGGGGCAGTGGGTTTAGTTTGGGGATTGATACAGGGCTATGGGGAGTCAGCGGGGCAGTGGGATTAGTTGGGGATTGATACAGGGCTATGGGGAGAGAGCAGGGCATTGGGATTAGTTTGGGGATTGATACAGGGCAATGGGGAGAGAGCGGGGCTGTGGGAATAGTTTGGGGATTGATACAGGGCTATGGGGAGACAGTGGGCAGTGGGATTAGTTTGGGGATTAATACAGGGCTATGGGGAGAGAGCGGGACAGTGGGATTAGTTTGGGGATTAATACAGGGCTATGGGGAGAGAGCGGGACAGTGGGATTAGTTTGGGATTGATACAAGGCTATGGGGACAGAGGGGGCCAGTTGATTAGTTTTTGGATTGAGACAGGACTCTGGGGACAGAGAGTGGCAGTTGGATTAGTTTGGGGATTGATACACGGCTATGGGGAGTGAGCAGGACAGTGGGATTAGTTTGGGGATTGTTACTGGGCAATGGGGAGAACGTGGGGCAGTGGGATTAGTTTGGGATTGATACAGGGCTATGGGGAAAGTGTGGGGCAGTGGGATTAGTTTGGGTGTTGATACAGGGCTATGGGGAGAGAGCGGTGCAGTGGGATTAGTTTCGGATTGATACTAGGCTATGGGGAGATCTCGGGGCAGTGGGATTATTTTGGGGATTGATACAAGGCAAAGGCGAGAGAGCGGGGCAGTGGGATTATTTTGGTGATTGATACAGGGTTATGGGGAGAGAGTGGGACAGTGGGATTAGTTTGGGATTGATACAGGGCTATGGGGAGAGAGTGGGACAGTGGGATTATTTTGGTGATTGATACAGGGCTATGGGGAGAGAGTGGGATAGTGGGATTAGTTTGGGGATTGATACAGGGCTATGGGGGGAGAGTGGGACAGTGGGAACATTTTGGTGATTGATACAGGGCTATAGGGAGAGAGCGGGGCAGTTGGATTGGTTTGGGGATTGATACAGGGCTATAGGGAGAGAGCGGGGCAGTGGGATTAGTTTGGTGTTGATACAGGGCTATGGGGAGAGAGCGGGGCAGTGGGTTCAGTTTGGGATTGATACAGGGCTATGGGGAGAGAGCGGGGCTGTGGGATTAGTTTGGGGATTGATACAGGGCTATGGGGACAGAGGGGGGCAGTTGGATTAGTTTGGGGATTGATACAGGGCTATGCGGAGAGAGTGGGGCAGTGGGATTAGTTTGGGGTTTGATACAAGGCTATGGGGAGAGAGCGGGACAGTGGGATTAGTTTTGGATTGATACAGGGCTATGGGGATAGAGTGGGAAAGTGGGATTAGATTAGGTATTGATGCAAGGCTATGGGGAGAGAGCGGCACATGGGATTAGTTTGGGGATTGATACAGGGCTATGGGGAGAGAGTGGGACAGTGGGATTAGTTTGGGGATTGATACAGGACTATGGGGAGAGAGCGGGGCAGTGGGATTAGTTTGGGGATTGACACTGGGTTATGGGGAGAGAGCGGGGCAGTGTTATTAGTTTGGGGATTGATACAGGGCTATGGGGAGAGAGCGGGGCAGTGGGATTAGTTTGAGGATTTATACAGGGCTATGGGGAAAGAGTGGGGCAGTGGGATTAGTTTGGGGATTGATACAGGTCTATGGGGAGAGAGCGGGGCATTGAGATTAGTTGGGGATTGATACAGGGCCATGGGGAGAGAGTGGGACAGTGGGATTTGTTTGGTTTTGCTACTGGGCTATGGGGAGAGAGCACCTCAGTGGGATTAATTTGGGATTGATACAGGGCTAAGAGGAGAGTGTGGGAAAATGGGATTAGTTTGGGTTTGATACTGGGATATGGGTTAAGTGCAGGGCAGTGTGATTAATTTGGGGATTGATACAGGGTAATTGGGGAGTGAGCGGGGCAGTGTGATTAGTTTGGGGATTGATACAGGGCTATGGGGAGAGAGTGGGGCAGTGGGATTAGTTTGGGGATTGATACAAGGCTATGGGGAGTGAGCAGGGCAGTGGGATTAGTTGGAGATTGATACAGGGCTATGGGGAGAGAGCGGGGCTGTGGGAATAGTTTGGGGATTTATACAGGGCTATGGGGAGAGAGTGGGGCAGTGGGATTAGTTTGGGGATTAATACAGGGCTATGGGGACAGAGTGGGGCAGTTGGATTAGTTTGGGGATTGTTACAGGGCTATGGGGAGAGAGCGGGACAGTGGGATTAGTTTGGGATTGATACAGGGCTATGGGGACAGAGGGGGCCAGTTGATTAGTTTGGGGATTGAGACAGGACTATGGGGACAGAGAGGGGCAGTTGGATTAGTGTGGGGATTTTTACAGGGCTCTGGGGAGAGAGCTGGACAGTGGGATTAGTTTGGGGATTGATACAGGGCTATGGGGAGAGAGCTGGACAGTGGGATTAGTTTGGGGATTGATACAGGGCTATGGGGAGTGAGCAGGACAGTGGGATTAGTTTGGGGATTGTTACTGGGCTGCAGAGAGAAAGCGGGGCAGTGGGAATATATTGGGATTGATACATGGCTATGTGGGGAGAGAGCGGGGCACTTTGATTAGTTTGAGATTGATACAGGGCAATGGGGAGAACGTGGGCCAGTGGGATTAGTTTGGGATTGATACAGGGCTATGGGGAAAGTGTGGGGCAGTGGGATTAGTTTGGATTTTGATACAGGGCTATGGGGAGAGACCGCAGCAGTGGGATTAGTTTCGGATTGATACTAGGCTATGGGGAGAGATCGGGGCAGTGGGATTAGTTTGGGGATTGATAAAAGGCAAAGGCGAGAGAGCGGGGCAGTGGGATTATTTTGGTGATTGATACAGGGCTATGGGGAGAGAGTGGGACAGTGGGATTAGTTTGGGGATTGATACAGGGCTATGGGGGGAGAGTGGGACAGTGGGATTATTTTGGTGATTGATACAGGGCTATGGGGAGAGAGCGGGGCAGTTGGATTGGTTTGGTTTTGATACTGGGCTATGGGGAGAGAGCGCCTCAGTGGGATTAATTTGGGATTGATACAGGGCTAAGGGGAGAGTGTGGGAAAGTGGGATTAGCTTGGGATTGATACAGGGCTACGGGGACAGAGGGGGCCAGTTGATTAGTTTGGGGATTGAGACAGGACTATGGGGACAGAGAGGGCCAGTTGTATTAGTTTGGGGATTTTTACAGGGCTCTGGGGAGAGAGCTGGACAGTGGGATTAGTTTGGGGATTGATACAGGGCTATGGGGAGAGAGCTGGACAGTGGGATTAGTTTGGGGATTGATACAGGGCTATGGGGTGAGAGCGGGGCTGTGGGATTAGTTTGGGGATTGATACAGGGCTATGGGGAGAGAGTGGGGCAGTGGGATTAGTTTGGGGATTGATACAGGGCTATGGGGAGAGAGCGGGGCATTGGGATTAGTTTGGGGATTGATACAGGGCTATGGGGAGATAGCAGGACAGTGGGCTTAGTTTGGGGATTGATACAGGGCTATGGGGAGAGAGCGGGACAGTGGGATTAGTTTGGGGATTGATACAGGGCTATGGGGAGAGAGCGGGACAGTGGGATTAGTTTGGGGATTAATACTGGGCTATGGGGAGAGAGCGGGACAGTGGGATTAGTTTGGGATTGATACAAGGCTATGGGGACAGAGGGGGCCAGTTGATTAGTTTGGGGATTGAGACAGGACTATGGGGACAGAGAGTGGCAGTTGGATTAGTTTGGGGATTGATACACGGCTATGGGGAGTGAGCAGGACAGTGGGATTAGTTTGGGGATTGTTCCTGGGCTGCAGAGTGAAAGCGGGGCAGTGGGAATATTTTGGGATTGATACATAGCTATGGGGGGAGAGAGCGGGGCAGTGTGATTAGTTTGGGATTGATACAGGGCAATGGGGAGAACGTGGGGCAGTGGGATTAGTTTGGGATTGATACAGGGCTATGGGGAAAGTGTGGGGCATGGGATTAGTTTGGGTGTTGATACAGGGCTATGGGGAGAGATCGGGGCAGTGGGATTAGTTTCGGATTGATACTAGGCTATGGGGAGAGATCGGGGCAGTGGGATTAGTTTGGGGATTGATACAAGGCAAAGGCGAGAGAGCGGGGCAGTGGGATTATTTTGGTGATTGATACAGGGCTATGGGGAGAGAGTGGGACAGTGGGATTAGTTTGGGATTGATACAGGGCTATGGGGAGATAGTGGGACAGTGGGATTATTTTGGTGATTGATACAGGGCTATGGGGAGAGAGTGGGACAATGGGATTAGTTTGGGGATTGATACAGGGCTATGGGGGGAGAGTGGGACAGTGGGATCATTTTGGTGATTGTTACAGGGCTATGGGGAGAGAGCTGGACAGTGGGATTAGTTTGGGGATTGATACAGGGCTATGGGGAGGGAGCGGGGCAGTGGGATTAGTTTGGGATTGATACAGGGCTATGGGGAGAGAGCAGGGCAGTTGGATTGGTTTGGGGATTGATACAGGGCTATAGGGAGAGAGCGGGGCAGTGGGATTAGTTTGGTGTTGATACAGGGCTATGGGGAGAGAGCGGGGCAGTGGGATCAGTTTGGGATTGATACAGGGCTATGGGGAGAGAGCGGGGCAGTGGGATTGGTTTGGGGATTGATTAAGGACTATGGGGAGAGAGCGGGGCTGTGGGATTAGTTTGGGGATTGATACAGGGCTATGGGGACAGAGGGGGGCAGTTGGATTAGTTTGGGGATTGATACAGGGCTATGCGGAGAGAGTGGGGCAGTGGGATTAGTTTGGGGTTTGATACAAGGCTATGGGGAGAGAGCGGGACAGTGGGATTAGTTTTGGATTGATACAGGGCTATGGGGATAGAGTGGGAAAGTGGGATTAGATTAGGGATTGATACAAGGCTATGGGGAGAGAGCGGCACATGGGATTAGTTTGGGATTGACACTGGGTTATGGGGAGAGAGTGGGGCAGTGGGATTAGTTTGGGGATTGATACAGGACTATGGGATAGAGCGGGCCAGTGGGATTAGTTTGGGGATTGACACTGGGTTATGGGGAGAGAGCGGGGCAGTGGGATTAGTTTGGGGATTGATACAGGGCTATGGGGAGAGAGCGGGGCATTGGGATTAGTTTGGGGATTGATACAGGGCTATGGGGAGTGAGCGGGGCCGTGGGATTAGTTGGAGATGGATACAGGGCTATGGGGAGAGAGCGGGGCATTGGGATTAGTTTGGGGATTGATACAGGGCTATGGGGAGAGAGCGGGGCTGTGGGAATAGTTTGGGGATTTATACAGGGCTATGGGGAGAGAGTGGGGCAGTGGGATTAGTTTGGGGATTAATACAGGGCTATGGGGACAGAGTGGGGCAGTTGGATTAGTTTGGGGATTGTTACAGGGCTATGGGGAGAGAGCGGGACAGTGGGATTAGTTTGGGTTTGATACAGGGCTATGGGGACAGAGGGGGCCAGTTGATTAGTTTGGGGATTGAGACAGGACTATGGGGACAGAGAGGGGCAGTTGGATTAGTTTGGGGATTTTTACAGGGCTCTGGGGAGAGAGTTGGACTGTGGGATTAGTTTGGGGATTGATACAGTGCTATGGGGTGAGAGCGGGGCTGTGGGATTAGTTTGGGGATTGATACTGGGCTATGGGGAGAGAGCGGGGCAGTGGGATTAGTTTGGGGATTTATACAGGGCTATGTGGAGAGAGTGGGGCAGTGGGATTAGTTTGGGGATTGATACAGGGCTATGGGGAGTGAGCAGGACAGTGGGATTAGTTTGGGGATTGTTACTGGGCTGCAGAGAGAAAGCGGGGCAGTGGGAGTATTTTGGGATTGATACATGGCTATGGGGGGAGAGAGCTGGGCAGTGTGATTAGTTTGAGATTGATACAGGGCTATGGGGAGAACGTGGGCCAGTGAGATTAGTTTGGGATTGATACAGGGCTATGGGGAAAGTGTGGGGCAGTGGGATTAGTTTGGGTGTTGATACAGGGCTATGGGGAGAGAGCGGGGCAGTGGGATTAGTTTCGGATTGATACTAGGCTATGGGGAGAGATCGGGGCAGTGGGATTAGTTTGGGGATTGATACAAGGCAAAGGCGAGAGAGCGGGGCAGTGGGATTATTTTGGTGATTGATACAGGGCTATGGGGAGAGAGTGGGACAGTGGGATTAGTTTGGGATTGATACAGGGCTATGGGGGGAGAGTGGGACAGTGGGATTATTTTGGTGATTGATACAGGGCTATGGGGAGAGAGCGGGGCAGTTGGATTGGTTTGGTTTTGATACTGGGCTATGGGGAGAGAGCGCCTCAGTGGGATTAATTTGGGATTGATACAGGGCTAAGGGGAGAGTGTGGGAAAGTGGGATTAGTTTGGGATTGATACAGGGCTACGGGGACAGAGGGGGCCAGTTGATTAGTTTGGGGATTGAGACAGGACTATGGGGACAGAGAGGGCCAGTTGTATTAGTTTGGGGATTTTTACAGGGCTCTGGGGAGAGAGCTGGACAGTGGGATTAGTTTGGGGATTGATACAGGGCTATGGGGAGAGAGCTGGACAGTGGGATTAGTTTGGGGATTGATACAGGGCTATGGGGTGAGAGCGGGGCTGTGGGATTAGTTTGGGGATTGATACAGGGCTATGGGGAGAGAGTGGGGCAGTGGGATTAGTTTGGGGATTGATACAGGGCTATGGGGAGAGAGCGGGGCATTGGGATTAGTTTGGGGATTGATACAGGGCTATGGGGAGATAGCAGGACAGTGGGCTTAGTTTGGGGATTGATACAGGGCTATGGGGAGAGAGCGGGACAGTGGGATTAGTTTGGGGATTGATACAGGGCTATGGGGAGAGAGCGGGACAGTGGGATTAGTTTGGGGATTAATACTGGGCTATGGGGAGAGAGCGGGACAGTGGGATTAGTTTGGGATTGATACAAGGCTATGGGGACAGAGGGGGCCAGTTGATTAGTTTGGGGATTGAGACAGGACTATGGGGACAGAGAGTGGCAGTTGGATTAGTTTGGGGATTGATACACGGCTATGGGGAGTGAGCAGGACAGTGGGATTAGTTTGGGGATTGTTCCTGGGCTGCAGAGTGAAAGCGGGGCAGTGGGAATATTTTGGGATTGATACATAGCTATGGGGGGAGAGAGCGGGGCAGTGTGATTAGTTTGGGATTGATACAGGGCAATGGGGAGAACGTGGGGCAGTGGGATTAGTTTGGGATTGATACAGGGCTATGGGGAAAGTGTGGGGCATGGGATTAGTTTGGGTGTTGATACAGGGCTATGGGGAGAGATCGGGGCAGTGGGATTAGTTTCGGATTGATACTAGGCTATGGGGAGAGATCGGGGCAGTGGGATTAGTTTGGGGATTGATACAAGGCAAAGGCGAGAGAGCGGGGCAGTGGGATTATTTTGGTGATTGATACAGGGCTATGGGGAGAGAGTGGGACAGTGGGATTAGTTTGGGATTGATACAGGGCTATGGGGAGATAGTGGGACAGTGGGATTATTTTGGTGATTGATACAGGGCTATGGGGAGAGAGTGGGACAATGGGATTAGTTTGGGGATTGATACAGGGCTATGGGGGGAGAGTGGGACAGTGGGATCATTTTGGTGATTGATACAGGGCTATGGGGAGAGAGCTGGACAGTGGGATTAGTTTGGGGATTGATACAGGGCTATGGGGAGGGAGCGGGGCAGTGGGATTAGTTTGGGATTGATACAGGGCTATGGGGAGAGAGCAGGGCAGTTGGATTGGTTTGGGGATTGATACAGGGCTATAGGGAGAGAGCGGGGCAGTGGGATTAGTTTGGTGTTGATACAGGGCTATGGGGAGAGAGCGGGGCAGTGGGATCAGTTTGGGATTGATACAGGGCTATGGGGAGAGAGCGGGGCAGTGGGATTGGTTTGGGGATTGATTAAGGACTATGGGGAGAGAGCGGGGCTGTGGGATTAGTTTGGGGATTGATACAGGGCTATGGGGACAGAGGGGGGCAGTTGGATTAGTTTGGGGATTGATACAGGGCTATGCGGAGAGAGTGGGGCAGTGGGATTAGTTTGGGGTTTGATACAAGGCTATGGGGAGAGAGCGGGACAGTGGGATTAGTTTTGGATTGATACAGGGCTATGGGGATAGAGTGGGAAAGTGGGATTAGATTAGGGATTGATACAAGGCTATGGGGAGAGAGCGGCACATGGGATTAGTTTGGGATTGACACTGGGTTATGGGGAGAGAGTGGGGCAGTGGGATTAGTTTGGGGATTGATACAGGACTATGGGATAGAGCGGGCCAGTGGGATTAGTTTGGGGATTGACACTGGGTTATGGGGAGAGAGCGGGGCAGTGGGATTAGTTTGGGGATTGATACAGGGCTATGGGGAGAGAGCGGGGCATTGGGATTAGTTTGGGGATTGATACAGGGCTATGGGGAGTGAGCGGGGCCGTGGGATTAGTTGGAGATGGATACAGGGCTATGGGGAGAGAGCGGGGCATTGGGATTAGTTTGGGGATTGATACAGGGCTATGGGGAGAGAGCGGGGCTGTGGGAATAGTTTGGGGATTTATACAGGGCTATGGGGAGAGAGTGGGGCAGTGGGATTAGTTTGGGGATTAATACAGGGCTATGGGGACAGAGTGGGGCAGTTGGATTAGTTTGGGGATTGTTACAGGGCTATGGGGAGAGAGCGGGACAGTGGGATTAGTTTGGGTTTGATACAGGGCTATGGGGACAGAGGGGGCCAGTTGATTAGTTTGGGGATTGAGACAGGACTATGGGGACAGAGAGGGGCAGTTGGATTAGTTTGGGGATTTTTACAGGGCTCTGGGGAGAGAGCTGGACAGTGGGATTAGTTTGGGGATTGATACAGTGCTATGGGGTGAGAGCGGGGCTGTGGGATTAGTTTGGGGATTGATACTGGGCTATGGGGAGAGAGCGGGGCAGTGGGATTAGTTTGGGGATTTATACAGGGCTATGTGGAGAGAGTGGGGCAGTGGGATTAGTTTGGGGATTGATACAGGGCTATGGGGAGTGAGCAGGACAGTGGGATTAGTTTGGGGATTGTTACTGGGCTGCAGAGAGAAAGCGGGGCAGTGGGAGTATTTTGGGATTGATACATGGCTATGGGGGGAGAGAGCTGGGCAGTGTGATTAGTTTGAGATTGATACAGGGCTATGGGGAGAACGTGGGCCAGTGAGATTAGTTTGGGATTGATACAGGGCTATGGGGAAAGTGTGGGGCAGTGGGATTAGTTTGGGTGTTGATACAGGGCTATGGGGAGAGAGCGGGGCAGTGGGATTAGTTTCGGATTGATACTAGGCTATGGGGAGAGATCGGGGCAGTGGGATTAGTTTGGGGATTGATACAAGGCAAAGGCGAGAGAGCGGGGCAGTGGGATTATTTTGGTGATTGATACAGGGCTATGGGGAGAGAGTGGGACAGTGGGATTAGTTTGGGATTGATACAGGGTTATGGGGAGAGAGTGGGACAGTGGGATTAGTTTGGGGATTGATACAGGACTATGGGGAGAGAGCGGGCCAGTGGGATTAGTTTGGGGATTGACACTGGGTTATGGGGAGAGAGCGGGGCAGTGTTATTAGTTTGGGGATTGATACAGGGCTATGGGGAGAGAGCGGGGCAGTGGGATTAGTTTGAGGATTGATACAGGGCTATGGGGAGAGAGCGGGGCATTGAGATTAGTTTGGGGATTGACACTGGGTTATGGGGAGAGAGCGGGGCAGTGTTATTAGTTTGGGGATTGATACAGGGCTATGGGGAGAGAGCGGGGCAGTGGGATTAGTTTGAGGATTGATACAGGGCTATGGGGAGAGAGTGGGGCAGTGGGATTAGTTTGGGGATTGATACAGGGCTATGGGGAGAGAGTGGGGCAGTGGGATTAGTTTGGGGATTAATACAGGGCTATGGGGACAGAGTGGGGCAGTTGGATTAGTTTGGGGATTGTTACAGGGCTATGGGGAGAGAGCGGGACAGTGGGATTAGTTTGGGATTGATACAGGGCTATGGGGACAGAGGGGGCCAGTTGATTAGTTTGGGGATTGAGACAGGACTATGGGGACAGAGTGGGGCAGTTGGATTAGTTTGGGGATTTTTCCAGGGCTCTGGGGAGAGAGCTGGACAGTGGGATTAGTTTGGGGATTGATACAGGGCTATGGGGAGAGAGTGGGGCAGAGGGTTTGGTTTGCGATTGATACAGGGCTATGGGGAGAGAGTGGGACAGTGGGATTAGTTTGGGGATTGATACAGGACTATGGGGAGAGAGCGGGCCAGTGGGATTAGTTTGGGGATTGACACTGGGTTATGGGGAGAGAGCGGGGCAGTGTTATTAGTTTAGGGATTGCTACAGGGCTATGGGAAGAGAGTGGGGCAGTGGGATTAGTTTGGCGTTGATACAGGGCTATGGGGAGATTGTGGGGCAGTTGGATTAGTTTGGGGATTGACACAGGGCTATGGGGAGAGAGCGGGTCAGTGGGATTAGTTTGGGATTGATACAGGGCTATGGGGAGAGAGCGGGGCAGTGGGATTAGTTTTGGGATTGATACAGGGCTATGGGGAGAGAGCGGGGCAGTGGGATTAGTTTGGTGTTGATACAGGGCTATGGGGAGAGAGCGGGGCGGTGGGATTGGTTTGGGGATTGATACAGGGATATGGGGAGAGAGCGGGGCAGTGGGATTAGTTTAGGGATTGATTCAGGCCAAAGGGGAGAGAGCGGGGCAGTGGTATTACTTTGGGGATGTATACAGGGCTACGGGGAGATAGCGGGACAGTGCAATTAGTTATTGATTGACATTGGGTTATGGGGAGGGAGCGGGGCATTGGAATTAGTTTGGTGATTGTTACAGGGCTATGGGTAGAGAGCTTTGCAGTGGGATTTAATTGTGGATTGATGCAGGGCTATGGGGAGAGTGTGGGGCAGTGGGATTAGTTTGGGGATCGATACAGGGATATGGGGAGAGACCAGGACACTGGGATTAGTTTGGGGATTGATACAGGTCTATGGGGAGAGAGCAGGGCATTGGGATTAGTTTGGTGATTGATACAGGGCTATGGGGAGAGAGCGGGGCATTGGGATTAGTTTGGGGATTGATACAGGGCTTTGGGGAGAGAGTGGGACAGTGGGATAATTTTGGTGATTGATACAGGGCTATGGGGAGAGAGCGGGACAGTGGGATTAAATTATGGATTGATACAAGGCTAAGGGAGGAGAGCGGGGCAGTGGGATTAGTTTGGGATTGACACTGGGTTATGGGGAGAGAGTGGCGCAGTGGGATTAGATTGGAGATTGATACAGGGCTATGGGAAAAAAACAGGGCAGTGGGATTAGTTTGGGGATTGATACAGGGCCATGGGGAGTGAGCAGGACATCGGATTAGTTTGGGGATTGTTACTGGGCTACGGAGAGAAAGTGGGGCATTGGGATTACTTTGGGATTGTTACAGGGCTATGGGAGAACGTGGGGCAATGGGATTAGTTTGGGATTGATACAGGGCTATGGGGAGAGAGCGGGGCAGTGGGATTAGTTTGGGGATTGATGCAGGGCTATGGGAATGAGCAGGACAGTGGGATTAGTTTGGGGATTGTTACTGGGAGACAGAGAGAAAGCGGGGCAGTAGGATTAGTTTGGGACTGATACAGGGCAAAGGGGAGAGAGCGGGACAGTGGGTTTATTTTGGTGATTGATACAGGGCTATGGGGAGAGAGCGTGACAGTGGGATTAAATTAGGGATTGATACAGGGCTATGGGGAGAGAGCGGGGCAGTGGGATTAGTTTGGGGTTTGATACAAGGCTATGGGGAGTGAGCGGGTCAGTGGGATTAGTTTGGGTTTGATACTGGGTAATGGGGAGAGAGCGGGGCAGTGGGATTAGTTTGGGATTGATACAGGCCTATGGGGAGAGAGCGGGCCAGTGGGATTAGTTTGGGGATTGACACTGGTTTATGGGGAGAGAGCGGGGCAGTGTTATTAGTTTGGGGATTGATACAGGACTATGGGGAGAGAGCGGGGCAGTGGGATTAGTTTGAGGATTGATACAGGGCTATGGGGAGAGAGTGGGGCAGTGGGATTAGTTTGGGGATTGATACAGGTCTATGGGGAGAGAGCGGGGCATTGAGATTAGTTGGGGATTGATACAGGGCTATGGGGAGTGAGCGGGTCAGTGGGATTAGTTGGGGATTGATACAGGGCTATGGGGAGTGAGCGGGTCAGTGGGATTAGTTTGGGTTTGATACTGGGTAATGGGGAGAGAGCGGGGCAGTGGGATTAGTTTGGGATTGATACAGGCCTATGGGGAGAGAGCGGGGCAGTGGGATTAGTTTGGGGATTTATACAGGGCTATGGGGAGAAATTGGAGCAGTGGAATTAGTTTAGGATTGATACAGGGCATTTGGGGAGAAACCGTGACAGTGGAATTAGTTTGGGCCGCTTTTGTGCATATGGTGAGAGAACAGGGCAGTGGAATTAGTTTGGTGATGATTCTGGTCTACGTGGAGAGAGCGGGATAGTGGAATTAGTATGATGTTGATATACCGCTATAGCGGGAGTGCGGAATAGTATTATCAGTTTAGTATTGATACATGGCAATGGGGGGAGAGCCAGAAAGTGTTATCAGTTTAGGATTGATACAGGGCTATGGGGAGAGACTGGGGCACTGTGATTAGTTTGAGGTTTGATACAGGGCTATGGGGAGAGAGCAGGACAGTGGGATTATTTTGGTTATTGATACAGGGTTATGTGGGGAGAGTGGCGTAGTGGGATTTGCTTGGGGATTCATAAAGAGCTATGGGGAGAGTGTGGGACAGTGGGATTAGTTTGGGGATTGATACAGGGCTATGGGGAGAGAGCGGGGCAGTGGGATTAGTTTGGTGTTGATCCAGGGCTATGGGGAGAGAGCGGGGCAGTGGGATTGGTTTGGGGATTGATACAGGGATATGGGGAGAGAGCGGGACAGTGGGATTAGTTTAGGGATTGATTCAGGCCAAAGGGGAGAGAGCGGGGCAGTGGTATTACTTTGGGGATGTATACAGGGCTACGGGGAGATAGCGGGACAGTGCAATTAGTTATTGATTGACATTGGGTTATGGGGAGAGAGCGGGGCATTGGAATTAGTTTGGTGATTGTTACAGGGCTATGGGTAGAGAGCTTTGCAGTGGGATTTAATTGCGGATTGATACAGGGCTATGGGGAGAGTGTGGGGCAGTGGGATTAGTTTGGGGATCGATACAGGGCTATGGGGAGAGAGCAGGACACTGGGATTAGTTTGGGGATTGATACAGGTCTATGGGGAGAGAGCAGGGCATTGGGATTAGTTGGGGATTGATACAGGGCTATGGGGAGAGAGCGGGGCATTGGGATTAGTTTGGGGATTGATACAGGGCTTTGGGGAGAGAGTGGGACATTGGGATTAGTTTGGTATTGATACTGGGCTATGGGGAGAGAGCGGGGCAGTGGGATTAATTTGGGATTGATACAGGGCTGAGGGGAGAGTGTGGGAAAGTGGGATTAGTTTGGTATTGATACTGGGCTATGGGGTGAGAGTGGGGCGGTGGGATTAATTTGGGGATTGATACAGGGCTATGGGGCGAGAGCGGGGCGGTGGGATTAATTTGGGGATTGATACAGGGCTATGGGGCGAGAGCGGGGCTGTGGGATTAGTTTGGGGATTGATACAGGATTATGGGGATAGAGGGGGCCAGTTGATTAGTTTGGGGATTGAGACAGGGCTATGGGGAGAGAGCTGGACAGTGGGATTAGTTTGGGGATTGTAACTGGGCTGCAGAGAGAAAGCGGGGCAGTGGGAATATTTTGGGGTTGATACATGGCTATGGGGCGAGAGAGCGGGGCAGTGTGATTAGTTTGGGATTGATACAGGGCAATGGGGAGAATGTGGGCCAGTGGGATTAGTTTGGGATTGATACAGGGCTATGGGGAGAGAGCGGGGCTGTGGGATTAGTTTGGGGATTGATACAGGACTATGGGGACAGAGGGGGCCAGTTGATTAGTTTGGGAATTGAGACAGGGCTATGGGGAGAGAGCTGGACAGTGGGATTAGTTTGGGGATTGTTACTGGGCTGCAGAGAGAAAGCGTGGCAGTGGGAATATTTTGGGATTGATACATGGCTATGGGGGGAGAGAGCGGGGCAGTGGGATTAGTTTGGGGATTGATACAGGGCAATGGGGAGAACGTGGGCCAGTGGGATTAGTTTGGGATTGATACATGGCTATGGGGAAAGTGTGGGGCAGTGGGATTAGATTGGGGATTGATACAGGACTATGGGGAGAGATCGGGGCAGTGGGATTAGTTTGGGGATTGATACAGAGCTATGGGGAGTGAGCAGGACAGTGGGATTAGTTTAGGGATTGTTACTGGGCTACAGAGAGAAAGCGGGGCAGTGGGATTAGTTTGGGGATTGATACAGGTCTATGGGGAGAGATCAGGGCAGTGGAATTAGTTTGGGGATTGATACAGGGCTATGGGGAGAGAGTGGGGCAGTGGGATTAGTTTCGGGATTGATAAAGGGCTATGGGGAGAGAGCAGGGCAGTGGGATTATTTTGGTGATTGATACAGGGCTATGGGGAGAGAGCGGGACAGTGGGATTAAATTACGGATTGATACAAGGCTAAGGGGAGAGAGCGGGGCTGTGGGATTAGTTTGGGGATTGATACAGCGCTATGGGGACAGCGGGGGCCAGTTGATTAGTTTGGGGATTGATACAGGGCTATGGAGAGAGAGTGGGACAGTGGGATTAGTTTGGGGATTGATACAGTTCTATGGGGAGAGTGCAGGACAATTGGATTAGTTTGGGGATTGATACAGGGCTATGGGGAGAGAGTGGGACAGTCGGATTAGTTTAGGGATTGATACAGGGCTATGGGGAGTGAGCAAGACATCGGATTAGTTTGGGGATTGTTACTGGGCTACGGAGAGAAAGTGGGGCATTGGGATTACTTTGGGATTGTTACAGGGCTATGGGAGAACGTGGGGCAGTGGGATTAGTTTGGGATTGATACAGGGCTATGGGGAGAGAGCGGGGCAGTGGGATTAGTTTGGGGATTGATACAGGTCTATGGGGAGAGAGCGGGGCAGTGGGATTAGTTTGAGGATTGATACAGGGCTATGGGGAGAGAGTGGGGCAGAGGGATTAGTTTGGGGATTGATACAGGTCAATGGGGAGAGAGCGGGCCTTTGAGATTAGTTGGGAATTGATACAGGGCTATGGGGAGAGAGCGGGGCAGTGGGATTAGTTTGAGGATTGATACAGGGCTATGGGGAGAGAGTGGGACAGTGGGATTTGTTTGGATTTGATGCTGGGCTATGGGGAGAGAGCGCCTCAGTGGGATTAATTTGGGATTGATACAGGGCTAAGGGGAGAGTGTGGGAAAGTGGGATTAGTTTGGGTTTGATACTGGGATATGGGGTAAGTGCAGGGCAGTGTGATTAATTTGGGGATTGATACAGGGTAATGGGGAGTGAGCGGGGCAGTGTGATTAGTTTGGGGATTGATACAGGGCTATGGGGAGTCAGCGGGGCAGTGGGATTAGTTGGGGATTGATACAGGGCTATGGGGAGAGAGCGGGGCATTGGGATTAGTTTGGGGATTGATACAGGGCAATGGGGAGAGAGCGGGGCTGTGGGAATAGTTTGGGGATTGATACAGGGCTATGGGGAGACAGTGGGCAGTGGGATTAGTTTGGGGATTAATACAGGGCTATGGGGAGAGAGCGGGACAGTGGGATTAGTTTGGGGATTAATACAGGGCTATGGGGAGAGAGCGGGACAGTGGGATTAGTTTGGGATTGATACAAGGCTATGGGGACAGAGGGGGCCAGTTGATTAGTTTTTGGATTGAGACAGGACTCTGGGGACAGAGAGTGGCAGTTGGATTAGTTTGGGGATTGATACACGGCTATGGGGAGTGAGCAGGACAGTGGGATTAGTTTGGGGATTGTTACTGGGCAATGGGGAGAACGTGGGGCAGTGGGATTAGTTTGGGATTGATACAGGGCTATGGGGAAAGTGTGGGGCAGTGGGATTAGTTTGGGTGTTGATACAGGGCTATGGGGAGAGAGCGGTGCAGTGGGATTAGTTTCGGATTGATACTAGGCTATGGGGAGATCTCGGGGCAGTGGGATTATTTTGGGGATTGATACAAGGCAAAGGCGAGAGAGCGGGGCAGTGGGATTATTTTGGTGATTGATACAGGGTTATGGGGAGAGAGTGGGACAGTGGGATTAGTTTGGGATTGATACAGGGCTATGGGGAGAGAGTGGGACAGTGGGATTATTTTGGTGATTGATACAGGGCTATGGGGAGAGAGTGGGATAGTGGGATTAGTTTGGGGATTGATACAGGGCTATGGGGGGAGAGTGGGACAGTGGGAACATTTTGGTGATTGATACAGGGCTATAGGGAGAGAGCGGGGCAGTTGGATTGGTTTGGGGATTGATACAGGGCTATAGGGAGAGAGCGGGGCAGTGGGATTAGTTTGGTGTTGATACAGGGCTATGGGGAGAGAGCGGGGCAGTGGGATCAGTTTGGGATTGATACAGGGCTATGGGGAGAGAGCGGGGCTGTGGGATTAGTTTGGGGATTGATACAGGGCTATGGGGACAGAGGGGGGCAGTTGGATTAGTTTGGGGATTGATACAGGGCTATGCGGAGAGAGTGGGGCAGTGGGATTAGTTTGGGGTTTGATACAAGGCTATGGGGAGAGAGCGGGACAGTGGGATTAGTTTTGGATTGATACAGGGCTATGGGGATAGAGTGGGAAAGTGGGATTAGATTAGGTATTGATGCAAGGCTATGGGGAGAGAGCGGCACATGGGATTAGTTTGGGATTGACACTGGGTTATGGGGAGAGAGTGGGGCAGTGGGATTAGTTTGGAGATTGATACAGGGCTATGGGGAGAGAGTGGGACAGTGGGATTAGTTTGGGGATTGATACAGGACTATGGGGAGAGAGCGGGGCAGTGGGATTAGTTTGGGGATTGACACTGGGTTATGGGGAGAGAGCGGGGCAGTGTTATTAGTTTGGGGATTGATACAGGGCTATGGGGAGAGAGCGGGGCAGTGGGATTAGTTTGAGGATTTATACAGGGCTATGGGGAAAGAGTGGGGCAGTGGGATTAGTTTGGGGATTGATACAGGTCTATGGGGAGAGAGCGGGGCATTGAGATTAGTTGGGGATTGATACAGGGCCATGGGGAGAGAGTGGGACAGTGGGATTTGTTTGGTTTTGCTACTGGGCTATGGGGAGAGAGCACCTCAGTGGGATTAATTTGGGATTGATACAGGGCTAAGAGGAGAGTGTGGGAAAGTGGGATTAGTTTGGGTTTGATACTGGGATATGGGGTAAGTGCAGGGCAGTGTGATTAATTTGGGGATTGATACAGGGTAATTGGGGAGTGAGCGGGGCAGTGTGATTAGTTTGGGGATTGATACAGGGCTATGGGGAGAGAGTGGGGCAGTGGGATTAGTTTGGGGATTGATACAAGGCTATGGGGAGTGAGCAGGGCAGTGGGATTAGTTGGAGATTGATACAGGGCTATGGGGAGAGAGCGGGGCATTGGGATTAGTTTGGGGATTGATACAGGGCTGTGGGGAGAGAGCGGGGCTGTGGGAATAGTTTGGGGATTTATACAGAGCTATGGGGAGAGAGTGGGGCAGTGGGATTAGTTTGGGGATTAATACAGGGCTATGGGGACAGAATGGGGCAGTTGGATTAGTTTGGGGATTGTTACAGGGCTATGGGGAGAGAGCGGGACAGTGGGATTAGTTTGGGATTGATACAGGGCTATGGGGACAGAGGGGGCCAGTTGATTAGTTTGGGGATTGAGACAGGACTATGGGGACAGAGAGGGGCAGTTGGATTAGTGTGGGGATTTTTACAGGGCTCTGGGGAGAGAGCTGGACAGTGGGATTAGTTTGGGGATTGATACAGGGCTATGGGGAGAGAGCTGGACAGTGGGATTAGTTTGGGGATTGATACAGGGCTATGGGGAGTGAGCAGGACAGTGGGATTAGTTTGGGGATTGTTACTGGGCTGCAGAGAGAAAGCGGGGCAGTGGGAATATATTGGGATTGATACATGGCTATGTGGGGAGAGAGCGGGGCAGTTTGATTAGTTTGAGATTGATACAGGGCAATGGGGAGAACGTGGGCCAGTGGGATTAGTTTGGGATTGATACAGGGCTATGGGGAAAGTGTGGGGCAGTGGGATTAGTTTGGGTTTTGATACAGGGCTATGGGGAGAGACCGCAGCAGTGGGATTAGTTTCGGATTGATACTAGGCTATGGGGAGAGATCGGGGCAGTGGGATTAGTTTGGGGATTGATACAAGGCAAAGGCGAGAGAGCGGGGCAGTGGGATTATTTTGGTGATTGATACAGGGCTATGGGGAGAGAGTGGGACAGTGGGATTAGTTTGGGGATTGATACAGGGCTATGGGGGGAGAGTGGGACAGTGGGATTATTTTGGTGATTGATACAGGGCTATGGGGAGAGAGCGGGGCAGTTGGATTGGTTTGGTTTTGATACTGGGCTATGGGGAGAGAGCGCCTCAGTGGGATTAATTTGGGATTGATACAGGGCTAAGGGGAGAGTGTGGGAAAGTGGGATTAGCTTGGGATTGATACAGGGCTACGGGGACAGAGGGGGCCAGTTGATTAGTTTGGGGATTGAGACAGGACTATGGGGACAGAGAGGGCCAGTTGTATTAGTTTGGGGATTTTTACAGGGCTCTGGGGAGAGAGCTGGACAGTGGGATTAGTTTGGGGATTGATACAGGGCTATGGGGAGAGAGCTGGACAGTGGGATTAGTTTGGGGATTGATACAGGGCTATGGGGTGAGAGCGGGGCTGTGGGATTAGTTTGGGGATTGATACAGGGCTATGGGGAGAGAGTGGGGCAGTGGGATTAGTTTGGGGATTGGTACAGGGCTATGGGGAGAGAGCGGGGCATTGGGATTAGTTTGGGGATTGATACAGGGCTATGGGGAGATAGCAGGACAGTGGGCTTAGTTTGGGGATTGATACAGGGCTATGGGGAGAGAGCGGGACAGTGGGATTAGTTTGGGGATTGATACAGGGCTATGGGGAGAGAGCGGGACAGTGGGATTAGTTTGGGGATTAATACTGGGCTATGGGGAGAGAGCGGGACAGTGGGATTAGTTTGGGATTGATACAAGGCTATGGGGACAGAGGGGGCCAGTTGATTAGTTTGGGGATTGAGACAGGACTATGGGGACAGAGAGTGGCAGTTGGATTAGTTTGGGGATTGATACACGGCTATGGGGAGTGAGCAGGACAGTGGGATTAGTTTGGGGATTGTTCCTGGGCTGCAGAGTGAAAGCGGGGCAGTGGGAATATTTTGGGATTGATACATAGCTATGGGGGGAGAGAGCGGGGCAGTGTGATTAGTTTGGGATTGATACAGGGCAATGGGGAGAACGTGGGGCAGTGGGATTAGTTTGGGATTGATACAGGGCTATGGGGAAAGTGTGGGGCATGGGATTAGTTTGGGTGTTGATACAGGGCTATGGGGAGAGATCGGGGCAGTGGGATTAGTTTCGGATTGATACTAGGCTATGGGGAGAGATCGGGGCAGTGGGATTAGTTTGGGGATTGATACAAGGCAAAGGCGAGAGAGCGGGGCAGTGGGATTATTTTGGTGATTGATACAGGGCTATGGGGAGAGAGTGGGACAGTGGGATTAGTTTGGGATTGATACAGGGCTATGGGGAGATAGTGGGACAGTGGGATTATTTTGGTGATTGATACAGGGCTATGGGGAGAGAGTGGGACAATGGGATTAGTTTGGGGATTGATACAGGGCTATGGGGGGAGAGTGGGACAGTGGGATCATTTTGGTGATTGATACAGGGCTATGGGGAGAGAGCTGGACAGTGGGATTAGTTTGGGGATTGATACAGGGCTATGGGGAGGGAGCGGGGCAGTGGGATTAGTTTGGGATTGATACAGGGCTATGGGGAGAGAGCAGGGCAGTTGGATTGGTTTGGGGATTGATACAGGGCTATAGGGAGAGAGCGGGGCAGTGGGATTAGTTTGGTGTTGATACAGGGCTATGGGGAGAGAGCGGGGCAGTGGGATCAGTTTGGGATTGATACAGGGCTATGGGGAGAGAGCGGGGCAGTGGGATTGGTTTGGGGATTGATTAAGGACTATGGGGAGAGAGCGGGGCTGTGGGATTAGTTTGGGGATTGATACAGGGCTATGGGGACAGAGGGGGGCAGTTGGATTAGTTTGGGGATTGATACAGGGCTATGCGGAGAGAGTGGGGCAGTGGGATTAGTTTGGGGTTTGATACAAGGCTATGGGGAGAGAGCGGGACAGTGGGATTAGTTTTGGATTGATACAGGGCTATGGGGATAGAGTGGGAAAGTGGGATTAGATTAGGGATTGATACAAGGCTATGGGGAGAGAGCGGCACATGGGATTAGTTTGGGATTGACACTGGGTTATGGGGAGAGAGTGGGGCAGTGGGATTAGTTTGGGGATTGATACAGGACTATGGGATAGAGCGGGCCAGTGGGATTAGTTTGGGGATTGACACTGGGTTATGGGGAGAGAGCGGGGCAGTGGGATTAGTTTGGGGATTGATACAGGGCTATGGGGAGTGAGCGGGGCAGTGGGATTAGTTGGAGATGGATACAGGGCTATGGGGAGAGAGCGTGGCATTGGGATTAGTTTGGGGATTGATACAGGGCTATGGGGAGAGAGCGGGGCTGTGGGAATAGTTTGGGGATTTATACAGGGCTATGGGGAGAGAGCGGGGCTGTGGGATTAGTTTGGGGATTGATACAGGGCTATGGGGAGAGAGCGGGGCAGTGGGATTAGTTTGAGGATTTATACAGGGCTATGGGGAAAGAGTGGGGCAGTGGGATTAGTTTGGGGATTGATACAGGTCTATGGGGAGAGAGCGGGGCATTGAGATTAGTTGGGGATTGATACAGGGCCATGGGGAGAGAGTGGGACAGTGGGATTTGTTTGGTTTTGCTACTGGGCTATGGGGAGAGAGCACCTCAGTGGGATTAATTTGGGATTGATACAGGGCTAAGAGGAGAGTGTGGGAAAGTGGGATTAGTTTGGGTTTGATACTGGGATATGGGGTAAGTGCAGGGCAGTGTGATTAATTTGGGGATTGATACAGGGTAATTGGGGAGTGAGCGGGGCAGTGTGATTAGTTTGGGGATTGATACAGGGCTATGGGGAGAGAGTGGGGCAGTGGGATTAGTTTGGGGATTGATACAAGGCTATGGGGAGTGAGCAGGGCAGTGGGATTAGTTGGAGATTGATACAGGGCTATGGGGAGAGAGCGGGGCATTGGGATTAGTTTGGGGATTGATACAGGGCTGTGGGGAGAGAGCGGGGCTGTGGGAATAGTTTGGGGATTTATACAGAGCTATGGGGAGAGAGTGGGGCAGTGGGATTAGTTTGGGGATTAATACAGGGCTATGGGGACAGAATGGGGCAGTTGGATTAGTTTGGGGATTGTTACAGGGCTATGGGGAGAGAGCGGGACAGTGGGATTAGTTTGGGATTGATACAGGGCTATGGGGACAGAGGGGGCCAGTTGATTAGTTTGGGGATTGAGACAGGACTATGGGGACAGAGAGGGGCAGTTGGATTAGTGTGGGGATTTTTACAGGGCTCTGGGGAGAGAGCTGGACAGTGGGATTAGTTTGGGGATTGATACAGGGCTATGGGGAGAGAGCTGGACAGTGGGATTAGTTTGGGGATTGATACAGGGCTATGGGGAGTGAGCAGGACAGTGGGATTAGTTTGGGGATTGTTACTGGGCTGCAGAGAGAAAGCGGGGCAGTGGGAATATATTGGGATTGATACATGGCTATGTGGGGAGAGAGCGGGGCAGTTTGATTAGTTTGAGATTGATACAGGGCAATGGGGAGAACGTGGGCCAGTGGGATTAGTTTGGGATTGATACAGGGCTATGGGGAAAGTGTGGGGCAGTGGGATTAGTTTGGGTTTTGATACAGGGCTATGGGGAGAGACCGCAGCAGTGGGATTAGTTTCGGATTGATACTAGGCTATGGGGAGAGATCGGGGCAGTGGGATTAGTTTGGGGATTGATACAAGGCAAAGGCGAGAGAGCGGGGCAGTGGGATTATTTTGGTGATTGATACAGGGCTATGGGGAGAGAGTGGGACAGTGGGATTAGTTTGGGGATTGATACAGGGCTATGGGGGGAGAGTGGGACAGTGGGATTATTTTGGTGATTGATACAGGGCTATGGGGAGAGAGCGGGGCAGTTGGATTGGTTTGGTTTTGATACTGGGCTATGGGGAGAGAGCGCCTCAGTGGGATTAATTTGGGATTGATACAGGGCTAAGGGGAGAGTGTGGGAAAGTGGGATTAGCTTGGGATTGATACAGGGCTACGGGGACAGAGGGGGCCAGTTGATTAGTTTGGGGATTGAGACAGGACTATGGGGACAGAGAGGGCCAGTTGTATTAGTTTGGGGATTTTTACAGGGCTCTGGGGAGAGAGCTGGACAGTGGGATTAGTTTGGGGATTGATACAGGGCTATGGGGAGAGAGCTGGACAGTGGGATTAGTTTGGGGATTGATACAGGGCTATGGGGTGAGAGCGGGGCTGTGGGATTAGTTTGGGGATTGATACAGGGCTATGGGGAGAGAGTGGGGCAGTGGGATTAGTTTGGGGATTGGTACAGGGCTATGGGGAGAGAGCGGGGCATTGGGATTAGTTTGGGGATTGATACAGGGCTATGGGGAGATAGCAGGACAGTGGGCTTAGTTTGGGGATTGATACAGGGCTATGGGGAGAGAGCGGGACAGTGGGATTAGTTTGGGGATTGATACAGGGCTATGGGGAGAGAGCGGGACAGTGGGATTAGTTTGGGGATTAATACTGGGCTATGGGGAGAGAGCGGGACAGTGGGATTAGTTTGGGATTGATACAAGGCTATGGGGACAGAGGGGGCCAGTTGATTAGTTTGGGGATTGAGACAGGACTATGGGGACAGAGAGTGGCAGTTGGATTAGTTTGGGGATTGATACACGGCTATGGGGAGTGAGCAGGACAGTGGGATTAGTTTGGGGATTGTTCCTGGGCTGCAGAGTGAAAGCGGGGCAGTGGGAATATTTTGGGATTGATACATAGCTATGGGGGGAGAGAGCGGGGCAGTGTGATTAGTTTGGGATTGATACAGGGCAATGGGGAGAACGTGGGGCAGTGGGATTAGTTTGGGATTGATACAGGGCTATGGGGAAAGTGTGGGGCATGGGATTAGTTTGGGTGTTGATACAGGGCTATGGGGAGAGATCGGGGCAGTGGGATTAGTTTCGGATTGATACTAGGCTATGGGGAGAGATCGGGGCAGTGGGATTAGTTTGGGGATTGATACAAGGCAAAGGCGAGAGAGCGGGGCAGTGGGATTATTTTGGTGATTGATACAGGGCTATGGGGAGAGAGTGGGACAGTGGGATTAGTTTGGGATTGATACAGGGCTATGGGGAGATAGTGGGACAGTGGGATTATTTTGGTGATTGATACAGGGCTATGGGGAGAGAGTGGGACAATGGGATTAGTTTGGGGATTGATACAGGGCTATGGGGGGAGAGTGGGACAGTGGGATCATTTTGGTGATTGATACAGGGCTATGGGGAGAGAGCTGGACAGTGGGATTAGTTTGGGGATTGATACAGGGCTATGGGGAGGGAGCGGGGCAGTGGGATTAGTTTGGGATTGATACAGGGCTATGGGGAGAGAGCAGGGCAGTTGGATTGGTTTGGGGATTGATACAGGGCTATAGGGAGAGAGCGGGGCAGTGGGATTAGTTTGGTGTTGATACAGGGCTATGGGGAGAGAGCGGGGCAGTGGGATCAGTTTGGGATTGATACAGGGCTATGGGGAGAGAGCGGGGCAGTGGGATTGGTTTGGGGATTGATTAAGGACTATGGGGAGAGAGCGGGGCTGTGGGATTAGTTTGGGGATTGATACAGGGCTATGGGGACAGAGGGGGGCAGTTGGATTAGTTTGGGGATTGATACAGGGCTATGCGGAGAGAGTGGGGCAGTGGGATTAGTTTGGGGTTTGATACAAGGCTATGGGGAGAGAGCGGGACAGTGGGATTAGTTTTGGATTGATACAGGGCTATGGGGATAGAGTGGGAAAGTGGGATTAGATTAGGGATTGATACAAGGCTATGGGGAGAGAGCGGCACATGGGATTAGTTTGGGATTGACACTGGGTTATGGGGAGAGAGTGGGGCAGTGGGATTAGTTTGGGGATTGATACAGGACTATGGGATAGAGCGGGCCAGTGGGATTAGTTTGGGGATTGACACTGGGTTATGGGGAGAGAGCGGGGCAGTGGGATTAGTTTGGGGATTGATACAGGGCTATGGGGAGTGAGCGGGGCAGTGGGATTAGTTGGAGATGGATACAGGGCTATGGGGAGAGAGCGTGGCATTGGGATTAGTTTGGGGATTGATACAGGGCTATGGGGAGAGAGCGGGGCTGTGGGAATAGTTTGGGGATTTATACAGGGCTATGGGGAGAGAGCGGGGCTGTGGGATTAGTTTGGGGATTAATACAGGGCTATGGGGACAGAGTGGGGCAGTTGGATTAGTTTGGGGATTGTTACAGGGCTATGGGGAGAGAGCGGGACAGTGGGATTAGTTTGGGTTTGATACAGGGCTATGGGGACAGAGGGGGCCAGTTGATTAGTTTGGGGATTGAGACAGGACTATGGGGACAGAGAGGGGCAGTTGGATTAGTTTGGGGATTTTTACAGGGCTCTGGGGAGAGAGCTGGACAGTGGGATTAGTTTGGGGATTGATACAGTGCTATGGGGTGAGAGCGGGGCTGTGGGATTAGTTTGGGGATTGATACTGGGCTATGGGGAGAGAGCGGGGCAGTGGGATTAGTTTGGGGATTTATACAGGGCTATGTGGAGAGAGTGGGGCAGTGGGATTAGTTTGGGGATTGATACAGGGCTATGGGGAGTGAGCAGGACAGTGGGATTAGTTTGGGGATTGTTCCTGGGCTGCAGAGAGAAAGCGGGGCAGTGGGAGTATTTTGGGATTGATACATGGCTATGGGGGGAGAGAGCTGGGCAGTGTGATTAGTTTGAGATTGATACAGGGCTATGGGGAGAACGTGGGCCAGTGAGATTAGTTTGGGATTGATACAGGGCTATGGGGAAAGTGTGGGGCAGTGGGATTAGTTTGGGTGTTGATACAGGGCTATGGGGAGAGAGCGGGGCAGTGGGATTAGTTTCGGATTGATACTAGGCTATGGGGAGAGATCGGGGCAGTGGGATTAGTTTGGGGATTGATACAAGGCAAAGGCGAGAGAGCGGGGCAGTGGGATTATTTTGGTGATTGATACAGGGCTATGGGGAGAGAGTGGGACAGTGGGATTAGTTTGGGATTGATACAGGGCTATGGGGAGAGAGTGGGACAGTGGGATTAGTTTGGGGATTGATACAGGACTATGGGGAGAGAGCGGGCCAGTGGGATTAGTTTGGGGATTGACACTGGGTTATGGGGAGAGAGCGGGGCAGTGTTATTAGTTTGGGGATTGATACAGGGCTATGGGGAGAGAGCGGGGCAGTGGGATTAGTTTGAGGATTGATACAGGGCTATGGGGAGAGAGCGGGGCATTGAGATTAGTTTGGGGATTGACACTGGGTTATGGGGAGAGAGCGGGGCAGTGTTATTAGTTTGGGGATTGATACAGGGCTATGGGGAGAGAGCGGGGCAGTGGGATTAGTTTGAGGATTGATACAGGGCTATGGGGAGAGAGTGGGGCAGTGGGATTAGTTTGGGGATTGATACAGGGCTATGGGGAGAGAGTGGGGCAGTGGGATTAGTTTGGGGATTAATACAGGGCTATGGGGACAGAGTGGGGCAGTTGGATTAGTTTGGGGATTGTTACAGGGCTATGGGGAGAGAGCGGGACAGTGGGATTAGTTTGGGATTGATACAGGGCTATGGGGACAGAGGGGGCCAGTTGATTAGTTTGGGGATTGAGACAGGACTATGGGGACAGAGTGGGGCAGTTGGATTAGTTTGGGGATTTTTCCAGGGCTCTGGGGAGAGAGCTGGACAGTGGGATTAGTTTGGGGATTGATACAGGGCTATGGGGAGAGAGCGGGGCAGAGGGTTTGGTTTGCGATTGATACAGGGCTATGGGGAGAGAGTGGGACAGTGGGATTAGTTTGGGGATTGATACAGGACTATGGGGAGAGAGCGGGCCAGTGGGATTAGTTTGGGGATTGACACTGGGTTATGGGGAGAGAGCGGGGCAGTGTTATTAGTTTAGGGATTGCTACAGGGCTATGGGAAGAGAGTGGGGCAGTGGGATTAGTTTGGCGTTGATACAGGGCTATGGGGAGAGTGTGGGGCAGTTGGATTAGTTTGGGGATTGACACAGGGCTATGGGGAGAGAGCGGGTCAGTGGGATTAGTTTGGGATTGATACAGGGCTATGGGGAGAGAGCGGGGCAGTGGGATTAGTTTTGGGATTGATACAGGGCTATGGGGAGAGAGCGGGGCAGTGGGATTAGTTTGGGGATTGATACAGGGCTATGGGGAAAGTGCGGGATAGTGGGATTTGTTTGGGGATTGATACAGGGCTATGGGGAGAGAGCGGGGCAGTGGGATTAGTTTAGTGATTGATACAGGGCTATGGGGAGAGAGCGGGGCAGTGGGATTAGTTTTGGGATTGATACAGGGTTATGGGGGGAGAACAGGACAGTGTGATTTTTTTGGGGATTGACACAGGTCTATGGGGAGAGAGCAAGACAATGGGATTAGTTTAGGGATTGATACAGGGCTATAGGGAGAGAGCGGGGCACTGGGATTAGTTTGGGGATTTATACTGGGTTACGGGGAGAGAGCAGGGCTGTTGGATTAGTTTGGGGATTGATACAGGGCTATGGGGAGAGAGCAGGGCACTGTGATTAGTTTGATGTTGATACAGGGCTATAGGTGGAGTGCGGAATAGTATTATCACTTTAGGATTGTTACATTGCAATGCTGGGAGAGCCGGAGAGTGTTAGCAGTTTGCGATTGATTCAGGGCTATGGGGAGAGAGCGCAGCAGTGGGATTTTTTTGGGATTGATACAGGGGTATGAGGAGAGAGCGCATCAGAGGGATTTGTTTGGGATTGATACAGGGCTATGGGCGTGTGTGGGACAGTGGGATTAGTTTAGGGATTGACGCAGGGCTATGGGGAGAGAGCGGGGCAGTGGGATTAGTTTGGGGATTGATACAGGGCTATGGGGAGAGGGCGGGGCAGTGGGATTAGTTTGGGGATTGATACAGGGCTATTGGGAGAGACCGGGCAGTGGCATTCATTTGGGATTGATAAAGGCTTTGGGGAGAGAGCAGGGCAGTGGGATTAGTTTGGGGATTGATACAGGGTTTTGTTGAGAGAGTGAGGCATTGGGATTAGTTTGGGGATTCATACAGGGCTATTGGGAAAGAGCGGAACAGTGAGATTATTTTGGAATTGATACTGGGCTATGGGGATAGAGTGGGACAGTCGGATTCGTTTAGTAGTGATACAGGGCTATAGGGAGAGAGTGGGGCAGTGGGATTAATTTGGGGATTGATACAGGGCTATGGGGACAGAGCCGGGTTGTGGGATTAGTTTGGGGATTGATACAAGGCTATGGGGAGAGAGTGGGACAGTGGGATTAGTTTGGAATTGATACAGGGCTATGGGGAGAGAGCAGGAAGATGGGTTAGTTTGGGTATTGATACAGGGCTATGAGGAGAGAATGGGGCAGTAGGATTAGTTTCGGATTGATACAGGGCTATGGGGAGAGTGCAGGTCAGTGGGATTAGTTTGGGGATTGAACAGCGCTATGGGGAGAGAGCAGGGCAGTGGGATTAGTTTGGGGATTGATACAGGGCTATGGGGAGAGCGCGGGGCAGTGGGATTAGTTTGGTGTTGATAAAGGGCTATGGGGAGAGAGTGGGACATTGGGATGAATTTTGGGATTGATTCTGGGCTATGGGGAGAGAGCGGGGCAGTGGGATTAGTTTAGGATTGATACAGGGCTATGGGGAGAGACTGGGGCAGTGGGATTAGTTTGGGATTGATACAGGGCTATGGGAAGAGAGCAAGACTTGGGATTGGTTTGGGGATTGATACAGGGCTATGGGGAGAGAGCAAGGCATTGGGTTAAATTTGGGGATTTAAACAGTGCTTTGGGGAGAGAGCAGGTAAGTAGGATTAGTTTGGGGATTGATACAGGGCTATGGGGAGAGAGCAGGGCAGTGGGATTAGTTTGGAGATTGATACAGGGCTATGGGGAGAGAGCAGGGCAGTGGGATTAGTTTGGGGATTGATACAGGGCTATGGGGAGAGAGCGGGGCAGTGGGATGAGTTTGGGGATTGATACTGGGCTATGCGGAGAGAGCAGGGCTGTGGGATTAGTTTGGGATTGATACAGGGCTATGGGGAGAGAGCGGGGCAGTGGGATTAGTTTTGCAATTGATACAGGGCTATGGGGAGAGAGCGTCGCAGTGGGATTAGTTTGCCGATTGATACAGGGCTATGGGGAGAGAGCGGGACAGTGGGATTAGTTTGGGATTAATATAGGGCTATGGGGAGAGAGCGGGGCAGTGGAATTAGTTTGGTGTTGATACAGGGCTATGGGGAGAGAGTGGGGCAGTGGGATTAGTTTGGCGTTGATACAGGGCTATGGGGAGAGAGTGGGGCAGTTGGATTAGTTTGGGGATTGACACAGGGCTATGGGGAGAGAGCGGCAGTTGGATTAGTTTGGGATTGATACAGGGCTATGGGGCGAGAGCGGGACAGTGGGATTAGTTTGGGGATTGATACAGGGCTATGGGGAGAGAGCGGGGCAGTGGGATTAGTTTGGGGATTGATACAGGGCTATGGGGAGAGAGCGGGGCAGTGGGATTTGTTTGGGGATTGATACAGGGCTATGGGAAGAGAGTGGGGCAGTGGGATTAGTTTGGCGTTGATACAGGGCTATGGGGAGAAAGTGGGGCAGTTGGATTAGTTTGGGGATTGACACAGGGCTATGGGGAGAGAGCGGGGCAGTGGGATTAGTTTGGGATTGATACAGGGCTATGGGGAGAGAGCGGGGCAGTGGGATTACTTTTGGGATTGATACAGGGCTATGGGGAGAGAGCGGGGCAGTGGGATTAGTTTGGGGATTGATACAGGGCTATGGGGAAAGTGCGGAATAGTGGGATTTGTTTGGGGATTGATACAGGGCTATGGGGAGAGAGCGGGGCAGTGGGATTAGTTTAGGGATTGATACAGGGCTATGGGGAGAGAGCGGGGCAGTGGGATTAGTTTTGGGATTGATACAGGGTTATGGGGGGAGAACAGGACAGTGTGATTTTTTTGGGGATTGACACAGGTCTATGGGGAGAGAGCAAGACAATGGGATTAGTTTGTGGATTGATACAGGGCTATGTGGAGAGGGCAGGGAATGCGATTGATTTGGGATTGATACTGGGCTATGTGGAGAGACCGGAGCAGTGGGATTAATTTGGGGATTGATACAGGGCTATGGGGAGAGAGTGGGGCAGTTGTATTAGTTTGGGGATTGATACAGGGCTATGGGGAGAGAGCGCGGCAGTGGGATTAGTTTGGCGATTGATACAGGGCTATGGGGAGAGAGCGGGACAATAGGATTAGTTTAGGGATTGATACAGGGCTATGGAAAGACTTCAGGACAATGGGAATCGTTTGGGGATTGATACAAGGCTATGGGGAGAATGCGGTGCAGTGGGATTAATTTGGGGTTTGATACAGGGCTATGGTGAGTGAGCGGGATAGTGGGATTAGTTTAAGGATTGATACAGGGCTGTGGGGAATCAGCTGGACAGTGGGATTCATTTTGGCATTGAAATAGGGCTATGGGGAGAGAGCGGGACAGTGCGATTTGTTTGGTGATTGATACAGGACTATGGGGAGAGAGTGGGACAGTGGGATTAGTTTGGTGATTGATACAGGGCTATGGGGAGAGAGCGGGGCAGTGGGATTAGTTTGGGGATTGATACAGGGCTATGGGGAGAGAGCGGGGCAGTGGGATTAGTTTGGTGATTGATACAGGGCTATGGGGAGAGAGCGGGGCAGTGGGATTAGTTTGGGGATTCATACAGGGCTATGGGGAGAGAGCGGGACAGTGGGATTAGTTTGGTGATTGATACAGGGCTATGGGGAGAGAGCGGGACAGTGGGATTAGTTTGGGGATTGATACAGGGCTATGGGGAGCTAGTGGGGCAGTGGGATTAGTTTGGGGATCGATACAGGGCTATGGGGAGACAGCGGGGCAGTGGGATTAGTTTGGGATTGATACAGGGCTATGGGGAGAGATCAGGCCAGTGGGATTAGTTTGGGGATTGATACCGTGCTATGGGGAGCTAGTGGAGCAGTGGGATTAGTTTGCGGATTGATACAGGGCTATGGGGAGAGAGCGGAGCAGTGGGATTAGTTTGGGATTGATACTGGGTAATGGGGAGAGAGTGGGGCAGTGGGATTGGTTTGGGGATTGATACAGGGCTATGGGGAGAGAGTGGGGCAGTGGGATTAGTTTTGGAATTGACACAGGGCTATGGGGAGAGATCAGGCCAGTGGGATTAGTTTGGGGATTGGTACCGTGCTATGGGGAGCTAGTGGAGCAGTGGGATTAGTTTGGGGATTGATAAAGGGCTATGGGGAGAGAGCGGGGCAGTGGGATTAGTTTGGTCATTGATACAGGGCTATGGGGAGAGAGCGGGACAGTGGGATTAGTTTGGGGAATGATACAGGGCTATGGGGAGAGAGCGGGACAGTGGGATTAGTTTGGGATTGATACAGGGCTATGGAGAGAGAGCAGGGCACTGTAATTTATTTGGGGATTGATACAGGGCTATGGGGAGAGTGCGGGACAGTGGGATTAGTTTGGGGATTGATACAGTGCTATGGGGAGAGACCGGGGCAGTGGTATTAGTTTGGGGCCTATACAGGGCTATGGGGAGAGAGCGGGGCAGTTGGATTAGTTTGGGGATTGATACAGGGCTATGGGGGGAGAGCGGGGCAGTGGGATTAGTTTGGGGATTGATACAGAGCTATGGGGAGAGAGCGGGGCAGTGGGATGAGTTGGCGATTGATACAAAATTATGGGCAGTGAGCGGGGCAGTGGGATTAGTTTGGGGATTGATACACGGCTTTGGGGAGAGAGCAGGGCAGTGGGATTTGTTTGGGGATTGAGACTGGTCTATGGGGAGAGAGCGGGGCAGTGGGATTAGTTTGGGGATTGATGCAGGGCTATGGGGAGAGAGCGGGGCTGTGGGATTAGTTTGTGGATTTATTCAGGGCTATGGGGACAGAGTGGGACAGTGGGATTAGTTTGGGGACTGATACAGGGCTATGGGGAGAGAGCGGGGCAGTGGGATTAGTTTGGGATTGATACAGGGCTATGGGGAGAGAGCGGGGCACTGGGATTAGTTTGGGGATTGATACAGGGCTATGGGGACAGAGGGGGCCAGTTGATTAGTTTGGGGATTGAGACAGGACTATGGAGAGAGAGCTGGACAGTGGGATTAGTTTGGGGATTGATACACGGCTATGGGGAGAGATCGGGGCAGTGGGATTCGTTTGCGGATTGATACAGGGCTATGGGGAGTGAGCAGGACAGTGGGATTAGTTTGGGGATTGTTACTGGGCTGCAGAGTGAAAGCGGGGCAGTGGGAATATTTTGGGATTGATACATGGCTATGGAGGGAGAGAGCGGGGCAGTGTGATTAGTTTGGGATTGATACAGGGCAATGGGGAGAACGTGGGGCAGTGGGATTAGATTGGGATTGATACAGTGCTATGGGGAGAGTGTGGGGCAGTGGGATTAGTTTGGGGATTGATACAGGGCTATGGGGAGAGAGCGGGGCAGTGGGATTAGTTTGGGATTGATACTAGGCTATGGGGAGAGATCGGGGCAGTGGGATTAGTTTGGGGATTGATACAGGGCTATGGGGAGAGTGTGGGAAAGTGGGATTAGTTTGGGTTTGATACTGTGATATGGGGTAAGTGCAGGGCAGTGTGATTAATTTGGGGATTGATACAGGGTAATGGGGAGTGAGCGGTGCAGTGGGATTAGTTTGGGCATTGATACAGGGCTATGGGGAGAGAGCGGGGCAGTGGGATTAGTTTGGGGATTGATACAGGGCTGTGGGGAGAGAGTGGGACAGTGGGATTAGTTTGGAATTGATACTGGGTAATGGGGAGAGTGGGGCAGTGGGATTAGTTTGGGATTGATACAGGGCTATGGGGAGAGAGCGGGACAGTGCGATTAGTTTGGTGATTGATACAGGACTATGGGGAGAGAGTGGGACAGTGGGATTAGTTTGGTGATTGATACAGGGCTATGGGGAGAGAGCGGGGCAGTGGGATTAGTTTGGGGATTGATACAGGGCTATGGGGAGAGACCGGGGCAGTGGGATTAGTTTGGTGATTGATACAGGGCTATGGGGAGAGAGCGGGGCAGTGGGATTAGTTTGGGGATTCATACAGGGCTATGGGGAGAGAGCGGGACAGTGGGATTAGTTTGGTGATTGATACAGGGCTATGGGGAGAGAGCGGGACAGTGGGATTAGTTTGGGGATTGATACAGGGCTATGGGGAGCTAGTGGAGCAGTGGGATTAGTTTGGGGATTGATACAGGGCTATGGGGAGAGATCAGGCCAGTGGGATTAGTTTGGGGATTGATACCGTGCTATGGGGAGCTAGTGGAGCAGTGGGATTAGTTTGCGGATTGATACAGGGCTATGGGGAGAGAGCGGAGCAGTGGGATTAGTTTGGGATTGATACTGGGTAATGGGGAGAGAGTGGGGCAGTGGGATTGGTTTGGGGATTGATACAGGGCTATGGGGAGAGAGTGGGGCAGTGGGATTAGTTTTGGAATTGACACAGGGCTATGGGGAGAGATCAGGCCAGTGGGATTAGTTTGGGGATTGGTACCGTGCTATGGGGAGCTAGTGGAGCAGTGGGATTAGTTTGGGGATTGATAAAGGGCTATGGGGAGAGAGCGGGGCAGTGGGATTAGTTTGGTCATTGATACAGGGCTATGGGGAGAGAGCGGGACAGTGGGATTAGTTTGGGGAATGATACAGGGCGATGGGGAGAGAGCAGGACAGTGGGATTAGTTTGGGATTGATACAGGGCTATGGAGAGAGAGCAGGGCACTGTAATTTATTTGGGGATTGATACAGGGCTATGGGGAGAGTGCGGGACAGTGGGATTAGTTTGGGGATTGATACAGTGCTATGGGGAGAGACCGGGGCAGTGGTATTAGTTTGGGGCCTATACAGGGCTATGGGGAGAGAGCGGGGCAGTGGGATTAGTTTGGGGATTGATACAGGGCTATGGGGGGAGAGCGGTGCAGTGGGATTAGTTTGGGGATTGATACAGAGCTATGGGGAGAGAGCGGGGCAGTGGGATTAGTTTGGGGATAGTTACAGCGCTATAGGGAGAGAGCGGGGCAGTGGGATGAGTTGGCGATTGATACAAAATTATGGGCAGTGAGCGGGGCAGTGGGATTAGTTTGGGGATTGATACAGGGCTTTGGGGAGAGAGCAGGGCAGTGGGATTTGTTTGGGGATTGAGACTGGTCTATGGGGAGAGAGCGGGGCAGTGGGATTAGTTTGGGGATTGATACAGGGCTATGGGGAGAGAGCGGGACAGTGGGATTAGTTTGTGGATTTATACAGGGCTATCGGGACAGAGTGGGACAGTGGGATTAGTTTGGGGACTGATACAGGGCTATGGGGAGAGAGCGGGGCAGTGGGATTAGTTTGGGATTGATACAGGGCTATGGGGAGAGAGCGGGGCACTGGGATTAGTTTGGGGATTGATACAGGGCTATGGGGACAGAGGGGGCCAGTTGATTAGTTTGGGGATTGAGACAGGACTATGGAGAGAGAGCTGGACAGTGGGATTAGTTTGGGGATTGATACACGGCTATGGGGAGAGATCGGGGCAGTGGGATTAGTTTGCGGATTGATACAGGGCTACGGGGAGTGAGCAGGGCAATGGGATTAGTTTGGGGATTGATAAAGGGCTATGGGGAGAGAGCGGGGCAGTGGGATTAGTTTGGTCATTGATACAGGGCTATGGGGAGAGAGCGGGACAGTGGGATTAGTTTGGGGAATGATACAGGGCTATGGGGAGAGAGCGGGACAGTGGGATTAGTTTGGGATTGATACAGGGCTATGGAGAGAGAGCAGGGCACTGTAATTTATTTGGGGATTGATACAGGGCTATGGGGAGAGTGCGGGACAGTGGGATTAGTTTGGGGATTGATACAGTGCTATGGGGAGAGACCGGGGCAGTGGTATTAGTTTGGGGCCTATACAGGGCTATGGGGAGAGTGCGGGGCAGTGGGATTAGTTTGGGGATTGATACAGGGCTATGGGGGGAGAGCGGGGCAGTGGGATTAGTTTGGGGATTGATACAGAGCTATGGGGAGAGAGCGGGGCAGTGGGATGAGTTGGCGATTGATACAAAATTATGGGCAGTGAGCGGGGCAGTGGGATTAGTTTGGGGATTGATACAGGGCTTTGGGGAGAGAGCAGGGCAGTGGGATTTGTTTGGGGATTGAGACTGGTCTATGGGGAGAGAGCGGGGCAGTGGGATTAGTTTGGGGATTGATGCAGGGCTATGGGGAGAGAGCGGGGCTGTGGGATTAGTTTGTGGATTTATTCAGGGCTATGGGGACAGAGTGGGACAGTGGGATTAGTTTGGGGACTGATACAGGGCTATGGGGAGAGAGCGGGGCAGTGGGATTAGTTTGGGATTGATACAGGGCTATGGGGAGAGAGCGGGGCACTGGGATTAGTTTGGGGATTGATACAGGGCTATGGGGACAGAGGGGGCCAGTTGATTAGTTTGGGGATTGAGACAGGACTATGGAGAGAGAGCTGGACAGTGGGATTAGTTTGGGGATTGATACACGGCTATGGGGAGAGATCGGGGCAGTGGGATTCGTTTGCGGATTGATACAGGGCTATGGGGAGTGAGCAGGACAGTGGGATTAGTTTGGGGATTGTTACTGGGCTGCAGAGTGAAAGCGGGGCAGTGGGAATATTTTGGGATTGATACATGGCTATGGAGGGAGAGAGCGGGGCAGTGTGATTAGTTTGGGATTGATACAGGGCAATGGGGAGAACGTGGGGCAGTGGGATTAGATTGGGATTGATACAGTGCTATGGGGAGAGAGCGGGGCAGTGGGATTAGTTTGGGATTGATACAGGGCTGTGGGGAGAGAGTGGGACAGTGGGATTAGTTTGGGGATTGATACAGGGCTATGGGGAGAGTGTGGGGCAGTGGGATTAGTTTGGGGATTGATACAGGGCTATGGGGAGAGAGCGGGGCAGTGGGATTAGTTTGGGATTGATACTAGGCTATGGGGAGAGATCGGGGCAGTGGGATTAGTTTGGGGATTGATACAGGGCTATGGGGAGAGTGTGGGAAAGTGGGATTAGTTTGGGTTTGATACTGTGATATGGGGTAAGTGCAGGGCAGTGTGATTAATTTGGGGATTGATACAGGGTAATGGGGAGTGAGCGGTGCAGTGGGATTAGTTTGGGCATTGATACAGGGCTATGGGGAGAGAGCGGGGCAGTGGGATTAGTTTGGGGATTGATACAGGGCTGTGGGGAGAGAGTGGGACAGTGGGATTAGTTTGGAATTGATACTGGGTAATGGGGAGAGTGGGGCAGTGGGATTAGTTTGGGATTGATACAGGGCTATGGGGAGAGAGCGGGACAGTGCGATTAGTTTGGTGATTGATACAGGACTATGGGGAGAGAGTGGGACAGTGGGATTAGTTTGGTGATTGATACAGGGCTATGGGGAGAGAGCGGGGCAGTGGGATTAGTTTGGGGATTGATACAGGGCTATGGGGAGAGAGCGGGGCAGTGGGATTAGTTTGGTGATTGATACAGGGCTATGGGGAGAGAGCGGGGCAGTGGGATTAGTTTGGGGATTCATACAGGGCTATGGGGAGAGAGCGGGACAGTGGGATTAGTTTGGTGATTGATACAGGGCTATGGGGAGAGAGCGGGACAGTGGGATTAGTTTGGGGATTGATACAGGGCTATGGGGAGCTAGTGGAGCAGTGGGATTAGTTTGGGGATTGATACAGGGCTATGGGGAGAGATCAGGCCAGTGGGATTAGTTTGGGGATTGATACCGTGCTATGGGGAGCTAGTGGAGCAGTGGGATTAGTTTGCGGATTGATACAGGGCTATGGGGAGAGAGCGGAGCAGTGGGATTAGTTTGGGATTGATACTGGGTAATGGGGAGAGAGTGGGGCAGTGGGATTGGTTTGGGGATTGATACAGGGCTATGGGGAGAGAGTGGGGCAGTGGGATTAGTTTTGGAATTGACACAGGGCTATGGGGAGAGATCAGGCCAGTGGGATTAGTTTGGGGATTGGTACCGTGCTATGGGGAGCTAGTGGAGCAGTGGGATTAGTTTGGGGATTGATAAAGGGCTATGGGGAGAGAGCGGGGCAGTGGGATTAGTTTGGTCATTGATACAGGGCTATGGGGAGAGAGCGGGACAGTGGGATTAGTTTGGGGAATGATACAGGGCGATGGGGAGAGAGCAGGACAGTGGGATTAGTTTGGGATTGATACAGGGCTATGGAGAGAGAGCAGGGCACTGTAATTTATTTGGGGATTGATACAGGGCTATGGGGAGAGTGCGGGACAGTGGGATTAGTTTGGGGATTGATACAGTGCTATGGGGAGAGACCGGGGCAGTGGTATTAGTTTGGGGCCTATACAGGGCTATGGGGAGAGAGCGGGGCAGTGGGATTAGTTTGGGGATTGATACAGGGCTATGGGGGGAGAGCGGTGCAGTGGGATTAGTTTGGGGATTGATACAGAGCTATGGGGAGAGAGCGGGGCAGTGGGATTAGTTTGGGGATAGTTACAGCGCTATAGGGAGAGAGCGGGGCAGTGGGATGAGTTGGCGATTGATACAAAATTATGGGCAGTGAGCGGGGCAGTGGGATTAGTTTGGGGATTGATACAGGGCTTTGGGGAGAGAGCAGGGCAGTGGGATTTGTTTGGGGATTGAGACTGGTCTATGGGGAGAGAGCGGGGCAGTGGGATTAGTTTGGGGATTGATACAGGGCTATGGGGAGAGAGCGGGACAGTGGGATTAGTTTGTGGATTTATACAGGGCTATCGGGACAGAGTGGGACAGTGGGATTAGTTTGGGGACTGATACAGGGCTATGGGGAGAGAGCGGGGCAGTGGGATTAGTTTGGGATTGATACAGGGCTATGGGGAGAGAGCGGGGCACTGGGATTAGTTTGGGGATTGATACAGGGCTATGGGGACAGAGGGGGCCAGTTGATTAGTTTGGGGATTGAGACAGGACTATGGAGAGAGAGCTGGATAGTGGGATTAGTTTGGGGATTGATACACGGCTATGGGGAGAGATCGGGGCAGTGGGATTAGTTTGCGGATTGATACAGGGCTACGGGGAGTGAGCAGGGCAATGGGATTAGTTTGGGGATTGATACAGGGCTATGGGGAGAGAGCGGGGCAGTGGGATTAGATTGGGATTGATACAGGGCTATGGGGAGAGAGCGGGACAGTGGGATTAGATTGGGATTGATACAGGGCTATGGGGAGAGAGCGGGGCAGTGGGATTAGTTTGGGGATTGATACAAGGCTATGGGGAGAGAGCGGGACAGTGGGATTAGATTGGGATTGATACAGGGCTATGGGGAGAGAGCGGGGCAGTGGGATTAGTTTGGGGATTGATACAGGGCTATGGGGAGAGAGTGGGGCAGTGGGATTAGTTTGGGGATTGATACACGGCTATGGGGAGAGAGCGGGACAGTGGGATTAGTTTGGGGATTGATACAGGGCTATGGGGAGAGTGTGGGAAAGTGGGATTAGTTTGGGTTTGATACTGTGATATGGGGTAAGTGCAGGGCAGTGTGATTAATTTGGGGATTGATACAGGGTAATGGGGAGTGAGCGGTGCAGTGGGATTAGTTTGGGCATTGATACAGGGCTATGGGGAGAGAGTGGGGCAGTGGGATTAGTTTGGGGATTGATACAGGGCTGTGGGGAGAGAGTGGGACAGTGGGATTAGTTTGGAATTGATACTGGGTAATGGGGAGAGAGTGGGGCAGTGGGATTAGTTTGGGATTGATACAGGGCTATGGGGAGAGAGCGGGGCAGTGGAATTAGTTTAGGATTGATACAGGGCTTTGGGGAGAGTCCGTGACAGTGGAATTAGTTTGGGCCGCTTTCGTGCATATGGTGAGAGAATGGGGCAGTGGAATTAGTTTGGTGTTGATACGGGTCTACGTGGAGAGAGCGGGACAGTGGAATTAGTATGATGTTGATATAGCGCTATAGCGGGAGTGCGGAATAGTATTATCAGTTTAGTATTGATACATGGCAATGGGGGGAGAGCCAGAAAGTGTTATCAGTTTGGGATTGATACAGGGCTATGGGGAGAGTGTTGGGCACTGTGATTAGTTTGAGGATTGATCCGGGGTTTTTGGGGCCACCATGGGACAGTGTGATTAGTTTGAGGTTTGGTACAGGGCTATGGGGAGAGAGCAGGACAGTGGGATTATTTTGGTGATTGATACAGGGTTATGTGGGGAGAGTGGCATAGTGGGATTAGTTTGTGGATTGATACAGGGCTATGGGGAGAGTGTGGGACAGTGGGATTAGTTTGGGGATTGATACAGGGCTATGGGGAGAGAGCGGGGCAGTGGGATTAGTTTGGTGTTGATACAGGGCTATGGGGAGAGAGCAGGGCAGTGGGATTGGTTTGGGGATTGATACAGGGCTATGGGGAGAGAGCGGGGCAGTGGGATTAGTTTGGTGTTGATACAGGGCTATGGGGAGAGAGCAGGGCAGTGGGATTGGTTTGGGGATTGATACAGGGCTATGGGGTGAGAGCGGGGCTGTGGGATTAGTTTGTGGATTTATACAGGGCTATGGGGACAGAGAGGGGCAGTTGGATTAGTTTGGGGATTGTTACAGGGCTATGGGGAGACAGCGGGACAGTGGGATGTGTTTGGGATTGATACAGGGCTATGGGGACAGAGGGGGCCAGTTGATTAGTTTGGGGATTGAGACAGGACTATGGAGAGAGAGCTGGACAGTGGGATTAGTTTGGGGATTGATACACGGCTATGGGGAGTGAGCAGGACAGTGGGATTAGTTTGGGGATTGTTACTGGGCTGCAGAGAGAAAGCGGGGCAGTGTGATTAGTTTGGGATTGATACAGGGCAATGGGGAGAACGTGGGGCAGTGGGATTAGTTTGGGATTGATACAGGGCAATGGGGAGAACGTGGGGCAGTGGAATTAGTTTAGGATGGATACAGGGCTATGGGGAGTGAGCGGGTCAGTGGGATTAGTTTGGGTTTGATACTGGGTAATGGGGAGAGAGCGGGGCAGTGGAATTAGTTTGAGATTGATACAGGGCTATGGGGAGAGAGCGGGGCAGTGGGATTAGTTTGGGATTGATACAGGGCTATGGGGAGAAAGTGGGGCAGTGGAATTAGTTTAGGATGGATACAGGGCTATGGGGAGTGAGCGAGTAAGTGGGATTAGTTTGGGTTTGATACTGGGTAATGGGGAGAGAGCGGGGCAGTGGGATTAGTTTGGGATTGATACAGGGCTGTGGGGAGAGAGCGGGGCAGTGGGATTAGTTTGGGATTGATACAGGGCTATGGGGAGAGAGCGGGGCAGTGGGATTAGTTTGGGGATTGATACAGGGCTTTGGGGAGAGAGTGGGACAGTGGGATTATTTTGGTGATTGATACAGGGCTATGGGGAGAGAGCGGGGCAGTGGGATTGGTTTGGGGATTGATACAGGGCTATGGGAAGAAATTGGAGCAGTGGAATTAGTTTAGGATTGATACAGGGCATTTGGGGAGAAACCGTGACAGTGGAATTAGTTTGGGCCGCTTTCGTGCATATGGTGAGAGAACGGGGCAGTGGAATTAGTTTCGTGATGATTCTGGTCTACGTGGAGAGAGCGGGATAGTGGAATTAGTATGATGTTGATATAGCGCTATAGCGGGAGTGCGGAATAGTATTATCAGTTTAGTATTGATACATGGCAATGGGGGGAGAGCCAGAAAGTGTTATCAGTTTGGGATTGATACAGGGCTATGGGGAAATTGTTGGGCACTGTGATTAGTTTGAGGTTTGATACAGGGCTATGGGGAGAGAGCAGGACAGTGGGATTATTTTGGTTATTGATACAGGGTTATGTGGGGAGAGTGGCGTAGTGGGATTAGTTTGGGGATTCATAAAGAGCTATGGGGAGAGTGTGGGACAGTGGGATTAGTTTGGGGATTGATACAGGGCTATGGGGAGAGAGCGGGGCAGTGGGATTAGTTTGGTGTTGATACAGGGCTATGGGGAGAGAGCGGGGCAGTGGGATTGGTTTGGGGATTGATACAGGGATATGGGGAGAGAGCTGGGCAGTGGGATTAGTTTAGGGATTGATTCAGGCCAAAGGGGAGAGAGCGGGGCAGTGGTATTACTTTGGGGATGTATACAGGGCTACGGGGAGATAGCGGGACAGTGCAATTAGTTATTGATTGACATTGGGTTATGGGGAGGGAGCGGGGCATTGGAATTAGTTTGGTGATTGTTACAGGGCTATGGGTAGAGAGCTTTGCAGTGGGATTTAATTGTGGATTGATGCAGGGCTATGGGGAGAGTGTGGGGCAGTGGGATTAGTTTGGGGATCGATACAGGGATATGGGGAGAGAGCAGGACACTGGGATTAGTTTGGGGATTGATACAGGTCTATGGGGAGAGAGCAGGGCATTGGGATTAGTTGGGGATTGATACAGGGCTATGGGGAGAGAGCGGGGCATTGGGATTAGTTTGGGGATTGATACAGGTCTATGGGGAGAGAGCAGGGCATTGGGATTAGTTGGGGATTGATACAGGGCTATGGGGAGAGAGTGGGACAGTGGGATAATTTTGGTGATTGATACAGGGCTATGGGGAGAGAGCGGGACAGTGGGATTAAATTATGGATTGATACAAGGCTAAGGGAGGAGAGCGGGGCAGTGGGATTAGTTTGGGATTGACACTGGGTTATGGGGAGAGAGTGGCGCAGTGGGATTAGATTGGAGATTGATACAGGGCTATGGGAAAAAAACAGGGCAGTGGGATTAGTTTGGGGATTGATACAGGGCCATGGGGAGTGAGCAGGACATCGGATTAGTTTGGGGATTGTTACTGGGCTACGGAGAGAAAGTGGGGCATTGGGATTACTTTGGGATTGTTACAGGGCTATGGGAGAACGTGGGGCAATGGGATTAGTTTGGGATTGATACAGGGCTATGGGGAGAGAGCGGGGCAGTGGGATTAGTTTGGGGATTGATGCAGGGCTATGGGAATGAGCAGGACAGTGGGATTAGTTTCGGGATTGTTACTGGGAGACAGAGAGAAAGCGGGGCAGTAGGATTAGTTTGGGACTGATACAGGGCAAAGGGGAGAGAGCGGGACAGTGGGTTTATTTTGGTGATTGATACAGGGCTATGGGGAGAGAGCGTGACAGTGGGATTAAATTAGGGATTGATACAGGGCTATGGGGAGAGAGCGGGGCAGTGGGATTAGTTTGGGGTTTGATACAAGGCTATGGGGAGAGAGCGGGACAGTGGGATTAGTTTTGGATTGATACAGGGCTATGGGGAGAGAGTGAGAAAGTGGGATTAGACTAGGGATTGATACAAGGCTATGGGGAGAGAGTGGCACATGCGATTAGTTTGGGATTGACACTGGGTTATAGGGAGAGAGTGGGGCAGTGGGATTAGTTTGGAGATTGATACAGGGCTATGGGGAGAGAGTGGGACAGTGGGATTAGTTTGGGGATTGATACAGGACTATGGGGAGAGAGCGGGCCAGTGGGATTAGTTTGGGGATTGACACTGGTTTATGGGGAGAGAGCGGGGCAGTGTTATTAGTTTGGGGATTGATACAGGACTATGGGGAGAGAGCGGGGCAGTGGGATTAGTTTGAGGATTGATACAGGGCTATGGGGAGAGAGTGGGGCAGTGGGATTAGTTTGGGGATTGATACAGGTCTATGGGGAGAGAGCGGGGCATTGAGCTTAGTTGGGGATTGATACAGGGCTATGGGGAGTGAGCGGGTCAGTGGGATTAGTTTGGGTTTGATACTGGGTAATGGGGAGAGAGCGGGGCAGTGGGATTAGTTTGGGATTGATACAGGCCTATGGGGAGAGAGCGGGGCAGTGGGATTAGTTTGGGGATTTATACAGGGCTATGGGGAGAAATTGGAGCAGTGGAATTAGTTTAGGATTGATACAGGGCATTTGGGGAGAAACCGTGACAGTGGAATTAGTTTGGGCCGCTTTTGTGCATATGGTGAGAGAACAGGGCAGTGGAATTAGTTTGGTGATGATTCTGGTCTACGTGGAGAGAGCGGGATAGTGGAATTAGTATGATGTTGATATACCGCTATAGCGGGAGTGCGGAATAGTATTATCAGTTTAGTATTGATACATGGCAATGGGGGGAGAGCCAGAAAGTGTTATCAGTTTAGGATTGATACAGGGCTATGGGGAGAGACTGGGGCACTGTGATTAGTTTGAGGTTTGATACAGGGCTATGGGGAGAGAGCAGGACAGTGGGATTATTTTGGTTATTGATACAGGGTTATGTGGGGAGAGTGGCGTAGTGGGATTTGCTTGGGGATTCATAAAGAGCTATGGGGAGAGTGTGGGACAGTGGGATTAGTTTGGGGATTGATACAGGGCTATGGGGAGAGAGCGGGGCAGTGGGATTAGTTTGGTGTTGATCCAGGGCTATGGGGAGAGAGCGGGGCAGTGGGATTGGTTTGGGGATTGATACAGGGATATGGGGAGAGAGCGGGACAGTGGGATTAGTTTAGGGATTGATTCAGGCCAAAGGGGAGAGAGCGGGGCAGTGGTATTACTTTGGGGATGTATACAGGGCTACGGGGAGATAGCGGGACAGTGCAATTAGTTATTGATTGACATTGGGTTATGGGGAGAGAGCGGGGCATTGGAATTAGTTTGGTGATTGTTACAGGGCTATGGGTAGAGAGCTTTGCAGTGGGATTTAATTGCGGATTGATACAGGGCTATGGGGAGAGTGTGGGGCAGTGGGATTAGTTTGGGGATCGATACAGGGCTATGGGGAGAGAGCAGGACACTGGGATTAGTTTGGGGATTGATACAGGTCTATGAGGAGAGAGCAGGGCATTGGGATTAGTTGGGGATTGATACAGGGCTATGGGGAGAGAGCGGGGCATTGGGATTAGTTTGGGGATTGATACAGGGCTTTGGGGAGAGAGTGGGACATTGGGATTAGTTTGGTATTGATACTGGGCTATGGGGAGAGAGCGGGGCAGTGGGATTAATTTGGGATTGATACAGGGCTGAGGGGAGAGTGTGGGAAAGTGGGATTAGTTTGGTATTGATACTGGGCTATGGGGTGAGAGTGGGGCGGTGGGATTAATTTGGGGATTGATACAGGGCTATGGGGCGAGAGCGGGGCGGTGGGATTAATTTGGGGATTGATACAGGGCTATGGGGCGAGAGCGGGGCTGTGGGATTAGTTTGGGGATTGATACAGGATTATGGGGATAGAGGGGGCCAGTTGATTAGTTTGGGGATTGAGACAGGGCTATGGGGAGAGAGCTGGACAGTGGGATTAGTTTGGGGATTGTAACTGGGCTGCAGAGAGAAAGCGGGGCAGTGGGAATATTTTGGGGTTGATACATGGCTATGGGGCGAGAGAGCGGGGCAGTGTGATTAGTTTGGGATTGATACAGGGCAATGGGGAGAATGTGGGCCAGTGGGATTAGTTTGGGATTGATACAGGGCTATGGGGAGAGAGCGGGGCTGTGGGATTAGTTTGGGGATTGATACAGGACTATGGGGACAGAGGGGGCCAGTTGATTAGTTTGGGAATTGAGACAGGGCTATGGGGAGAGAGCTGGACAGTGGGATTAGTTTGGGGATTGTTACTGGGCTGCAGAGAGAAAGCGTGGCAGTGGGAATATTTTGGGATTGATACATGGCTATGGGGGGAGAGAGCGGGGCAGTGGGATTAGTTTGGGGATTGATACAGGGCAATGGGGAGAACGTGGGCCAGTGGGATTAGTTTGGGATTGATACATGGCTATGGGGAAAGTGTGGGGCAGTGGGATTAGATTGGGGATTGATACAGGACTATGGGGAGAGATCGGGGCAGTGGGATTAGTTTGGGGATTGATACAGAGCTATGGGGAGTGAGCAGGACAGTGGGATTAGTTTAGGGATTGTTACTGGGCTACAGAGAGAAAGCGGGGCAGTGGGATTAGTTTGGGGATTGATACAGGTCTATGGGGAGAGATCGGGGCAGTGGAATTAGTTTGGGGATTGATACAGGGCTATGGGGAGAGAGTGGGGCAGTGGGATTAGTTTCGGGATTGATAAAGGGCTATGGGGAGAGAGCAGGGCAGTGGGATTATTTTGGTGATTGATACAGGGCTATGGGGAGAGAGCGGGACAGTGGGATTAAATTACGGATTGATACAAGGCTAAGGGGAGAGAGCGGGGCAGTGGGATTAGTTTGGGGATTGATACAGCGCTATGGGGACAGCGGGGGCCAGTTGATTAGTTTGGGGATTGATACAGGGCTATGGAGAGAGAGTGGGACAGTGGGATTAGTTTGGGGATTGATACAGTTCTATGGGGAGAGTGCAGGACAATTGGATTAGTTTGGGGATTGATACAGGGCTATGGGGAGAGAGTGGGACAGTCGGATTAGTTTAGGGATTGATACAGGGCTATGGGGAGTGAGCAAGACATCGGATTAGTTTGGGGATTGTTACTGGGCTACGGAGAGAAAGTGGGGCATTGGGATTACTTTGGGATTGTTACAGGGCTATGGGAGAACGTGGGGCAGTGGGATTAGTTTGGGATTGATACAGGGCTATGGGGAGAGAGCGGGGCAGTGGGATTAGTTTGGGGATTGATACAGGTCTATGGGGAGAGAGCGGGGCAGTGGGATTAGTTTGAGGATTGATACAGGGCTATGGGGAGAGAGTGGGGCAGAGGGATTAGTTTGGGGATTGATACAGGTCAATGGGGAGAGAGCGGGCCTTTGAGATTAGTTGGGAATTGATACAGGGCTATGGGGAGAGAGCGGGGCAGTGGGATTAGTTTGAGGATTGATACAGGGCTATGGGGAGAGAGTGGGACAGTGGGATTTGTTTGGATTTGATGCTGGGCTATGGGGAGAGAGCGCCTCAGTGGGATTAATTTGGGATTGATACAGGGCTAAGGGGAGAGTGTGGGAAAGTGGGATTAGTTTGGGTTTGATACTGGGATATGGGGTAAGTGCAGGGCAGTGTGATTAATTTGGGGATTGATACAGGGTAATGGGGAGTGAGCGGGGCAGTGTGATTAGTTTGGGGATTGATACAGGGCTATGGGGAGAGAGTGGGGCAGTGGGATTAGTTTGGGGATTGATACAGGGCTCTGGGGAGAGAGCGGGGCAGTGGGTTTAGTTTGGGGATTGATACAGGGCTATGGGGAGTCAGCGGGGCAGTGGGATTAGTTGGGGATTGATACAGGGCTATGGGGAGAGAGCGGGGCATTGGGATTAGTTTGGGGATTGATACAGGGCAATGGGGAGAGAGCGGGGCTGTGGGAATAGTTTGGGGATTGATACAGGGCTATGGGGAGACAGTGGGCAGTGGGTTTAGTTTGGGGATTAATACAGGGCTATGGGGAGAGAGCGGGACAGTGGGATTAGTTTGGGGATTAATACAGGGCTATGGGGAGAGAGCGGGACAGTGGGATTAGTTTGGGATTGATACAAGGCTATGGGGACAGAGGGGGCCAGTTGATTAGTTTTTGGATTGAGACAGGACTCTGGGGACAGAGAGTGGCAGTTGGATTAGTTTGGGGATTGATACACGGCTATGGGGAGTGAGCAGGACAGTGGGATTAGTTTGGGGATTGTTACTGGGCAATGGGGAGAACGTGGGGCAGTGGGATTAGTTTGGGATTGATACAGGGCTATGGGGAAAGTGTGGGGCAGTGGGATTAGTTTGGGTGTTGATACAGGGCTATGGGGAGAGAGCGGTGCAGTGGGATTAGTTTCGGATTGATACTAGGCTATGGGGAGATCTCGGGGCAGTGGGATTATTTTGGGGATTGATACAAGGCAAAGGCGAGAGAGCGGGGCAGTGGGATTATTTTGGTGATTGATACAGGGTTATGGGGAGAGAGTGGGACAGTGGGATTAGTTTGGGATTGATACAGGGCTATGGGGAGAGAGTGGGACAGTGGGATTATTTTGGTGATTGATACAGGGCTATGGGGAGAGAGTGGGATAGTGGGATTAGTTTGGGGATTGATACAGGGCTATGGGGGGAGAGTGGGACAGTGGGAACATTTTGGTGATTGATACAGGGCTATAGGGAGAGAGCGGGGCAGTTGGATTGGTTTGGGGATTGATACAGGGCTATAGGGAGAGAGCGGGGCAGTGGGATTAGTTTGGTGTTGATACAGGGCTATGGGGAGAGAGCGGGGCAGTGGGATCAGTTTGGGATTGATACAGGGCTATGGGGAGAGAGCGGGGCTGTGGGATTAGTTTGGGGATTGATACAGGGCTATGGGGACAGAGGGGGGCAGTTGGATTAGTTTGGGGATTGATACAGGGCTATGCGGAGAGAGTGGGGCAGTGGGATTAGTTTGGGGTTTGATACAAGGCTATGGGGAGTGAGCGGGACAGTGGGATTAGTTTTGGATTGATACAGGGCTATGGGGATAGAGTGGGAAAGTGGGATTAGATTAGGTATTGATGCAAGGCTATGGGGAGAGAGCGGCACATGGGATTAGTTTGGGATTGACACTGGGTTATGGGGAGAGAGTGGGGCAGTGGGATTAGTTTGGAGATTGATACAGGGCTATGGGGAGAGAGTGGGACAGTGGGATTAGTTTGGGGATTGATACAGGACTATGGGGAGAGAGCGGGGCAGTGGGATTAGTTTGGGGATTGACACTGGGTTATGGGGAGAGAGCGGGGCAGTGTTATTAGTTTGGGGATTGATACCGGGCTATGGGGAGAGAGCGGGGCAGTGGGATTAGTTTGAGGATTTATACAGGGCTATGGGGAAAGAGTGGGGCAGTGGGATTAGTTTGGGGATTGATACAGGTCTATGGGGAGAGAGCGGGGCATTGAGATTAGTTGGGGATTGATACAGGGCTATGGGGAGAGAGCGGGGCATTGGGATTAGTTTGGGGATTGATACAGGGCCATGGGGAGAGAGTGGGACAGTGGGATTTGTTTGGTTTTGCTACTGGGCTATGGGGAGAGAGCACCTCAGTGGGATTAATTTGGGATTGATACAGGGCTAAGAGGAGAGTGTGGGAAAGTGGGATTAGTTTGGGTTTGATACTGGGATATGGGGTAAGTGCAGGGCAGTGTGATTAATTTGGGGATTGATACAGGGTAATTGGGGAGTGAGCGGGGCAGTGTGATTAGTTTGGGGATTGATACAGGGCTATGGGGAGAGAGCGGGGCTGTGGGAATAGTTTGGGGATTTATACAGGGCTATGGGGAGAGAGTGGGGCAGTGGGATTAGTTTGGGGATTAATACAGGGCTATGGGGACAGAGTGGGGCAGTTGGATTAGTTTGGGGATTGTTACAGGGCTATGGGGAGAGAGCGGGACAGTGGGATTAGTTTGGGATTGATACAGGGCTATGGGGACAGAGGGGGCCAGTTGATTAGTTTGGGGATTGAGACAGGACTATGGGGACAGAGAGGGGCAGTTGGATTAGTGTGGGGATTTTTACAGGGCTCTGGGGAGAGAGCTGGACAGTGGGATTAGTTTGGGGATTGATACAGGGCTATGGGGAGAGAGCTGGACAGTGGGATTAGTTTGGGGATTGATACAGGGCTATGGGGAGTGAGCAGGACAGTGGGATTAGTTTGGGGATTGTTACTGGGCTGCAGAGAGAAAGCGGGGCAGTGGGAATATATTGGGATTGATACATGTCTATGTGGGGAGAGAGCGGGGCAGTTTGATTAGTTTGAGATTGATACAGGGCAATGGGGAGAACGTGGGCCAGTGGGATTAGTTTGGGATTGATACAGGGCTATGGGGAAAGTGTGGGGCAGTGGGATTAGTTTGGGTGTTGATACAGGGCTATGGGGAGAGACCGCAGCAGTGGGATTAGTTTCGGATTGATACTAGGCTATGGTGAGAGATCGGGGCAGTGGGATTAGTTTGGGGATTGATACAAGGCAAAGGCGAGAGAGCGGGGCAGTGGGATTATTTTGGTGATTGATACAGGGCTATGGGGAGAGAGTGGGACAGTGGGATTAGTTTGGGGATTGATACAGGGCTATGGGGGGAGAGTGGGACAGTGGGATTATTTTGGTGATTGATACAGGGCTATGGGGAGAGAGCGGGGCAGTTGGATTGGTTTGGTTTTGATACTGGGCTATGGGGAGAGAGCGCCTCAGTGGGATTAATTTGGGATTGATACAGGGCTAAGGGGAGAGTGTGGGAAAGTGGGATTAGCTTGGGATTGATACAGGGCTACGGGGACAGAGGGGGCCAGTTGATTAGTTTGGGGATTGAGACAGGACTATGGGGACAGAGAGGGCCAGTTGTATTAGTTTGGGGATTTTTACAGGGCTCTGGGGAGAGAGCTGGACAGTGGGATTAGTTTGGGGATTGATACAGGGCTATGGGGAGAGAGCTGGACAGTGGGATTAGTTTGGGGATTGATACAGGGCTATGGGGTGAGAGCGGGGCTGTGGGATTAGTTTGGGGATTGATACAGGGCTATGGGGAGAGAGTGGGGCAGTGGGATTAGTTTGGGGATTGATACAGGGCTATGGGGAGAGAGCGGGGCATTGGGATTAGTTTGGGGATTGATACAGGGCTATGGGGAGATAGCAGGACAGTGGGCTTAGTTTGGGGATTGATACAGGGCTATGGGGAGAGAGCGGGACAGTGGGATTAGTTTGGGGATTGATACAGGGCTATGGGGAGAGAGCGGGACAGTGGGATTAGTTTGGGGATTAATACTGGGCTATGGGGAGAGAGCGGGACAGTGGGATTAGTTTGGGATTGATACAAGGCTATGGGGACAGAGGGGGCCAGTTGATTAGTTTGGGGATTGAGACAGGACTATGGGGACAGAGAGTGGCAGTTGGATTAGTTTGGGGATTGATACACGGCTATGGGGAGTGAGCAGGACAGTGGGATTAGTTTGGGGATTGTTCCTGGGCTGCAGAGTGAAAGCGGGGCAGTGGGAATATTTTGGGATTGATACATAGCTATGGGGGGAGAGAGCGGGGCAGTTTGATTAGTTTGGGATTGATACAGGGCAATGGGGAGAACGTGGGGCAGTGGGATTAGTTTGGGATTGATACAGGGCTATGGGGAAAGTGTGGGGCATGGGATTAGTTTGGGTGTTGATACAGGGCTATGGGGAGAGATCGGGGCAGTGGGATTAGTTTCGGATTGATACTAGGCTATGGGGAGAGATCGGGGCAGTGGGATTAGTTTGGGGATTGATACAAGGCAAAGGCGAGAGAGCGGGGCAGTGGGATTATTTTGGTGATTGATACAGGGCTATGGGGAGAGAGTGGGACAGTGGGATTAGTTTGGGATTGATACAGGGCTATGGGGAGATAGTGGGACAGTGGGATTATTTTGGTGATTGATACAGGGCTATGGGGAGAGAGTGGGACAATGGGATTAGTTTGGGGATTGATACAGGGCTATGGGGGGAGAGTGGGACAGTGGGATCATTTTGGTGATTGATACAGGGCTATGGGGAGAGAGCTGGACAGTGGGATTAGTTTGGGGATTGATACAGGGCTATGGGGAGGGAGCGGGGCAGTGGGATTAGTTTGGGATTGATACAGGGCTATGGGGAGAGAGCAGGGCAGTTGGATTGGTTTGGGGATTGATACAGGGCTATAGGGAGAGAGCGGGGCAGTGGGATTAGTTTGGTGTTGATACAGGGCTATGGGGAGAGAGCGGGGCAGTGGGATCAGTTTGGGATTGATACAGGGCTATGGGGAGAGAGCGGGGCAGTGGGATTGGTTTGGGGATTGATTAAGGACTATGGGGAGAGAGCGGGGCTGTGGGATTAGTTTGGGGATTGATACAGGGCTATGGGGACAGAGGGGGGCAGTTGGATTAGTTTGGGGATTGATACAGGGCTATGCGGAGAGAGTGGGGCAGTGGGATTAGTTTGGGGTTTGATACAAGGCTATGGGGAGAGAGCGGGACAGTGGGATTAGTTTTGGATTGATACAGGGCTATGGGGATAGAGTGGGAAAGTGGGATTAGATTAGGGATTGATACAAGGCTATGGGGAGAGAGCGGCACATGGGATTAGTTTGGGATTGACACTGGGTTATGGGGAGAGAGTGGGGCAGTGGGATTAGTTTGGGGATTGATACAGGACTATGGGATAGAGCGGGCCAGTGGGATTAGTTTGGGGATTGACACTGGGTTATGGGGAGAGAGCGGGGCAGTGGGATTAGTTTGGGGATTGATACAGGGCTATGGGGAGAGAGCGGGGCATTGGGATTAGTTTGGGGATTGATACAGGGCTATGGGGAGTGAGCGGGGCAGTGGGATTAGTTGGAGATTGATACAGGGCTATAGGGAGAGAGTGGGGCAGTGGGATTAGTTTGGGGATTGATACAGGGCTATGGGGAGAGAGCGGGGCTGTGGGAATAGTTTGGGGATTTATACAGGGCTATGGGGAGAGAGTGGGGCAGTGGGATTAGTTTGGGGATTAATACAGGGCTATGGGGACAGAGTGGGGCAGTTGGATTAGTTTGGGGATTGTTACAGGGCTATGGGGAGAGAGCGGGACAGTGGGATTAGTTTGGGTTTGATACAGGGCTATGGGGACAGAGGGGGCCAGTTGATTAGTTTGGGGATTGAGACAGGACTATGGGGACAGAGAGGGGCAGTTGGATTAGTTTGGGGATTTTTACAGGGCTCTGGGGAGAGAGCTGGACAGTGGGATTAGTTTGGGGATTGATACAGTGCTATGGGGTGAGAGCGGGGCTGTGGGATTAGTTTGGGGATTGATACTGGGCTATGGGGAGAGAGCGGGGCAGTGGGATTAGTTTGGGGATTTATACAGGGCTATGTGGAGAGAGTGGGGCAGTGGGATTAGTTTGGGGATTGATACAGGGCTATGGGGAGTGAGCAGGACAGTGGGATTAGTTTGGGGATTGTTACTGGGCTGCAGAGAGAAAGCGGGGCAGTGGGAGTATTTTGGGATTGATACATGGCTATGGGGGGAGAGAGCTGGGCAGTGTGATTAGTTTGAGATTGATACAGGGCAATGGGGAGAATGTGGGCCAGTGGGATTAGTTTGGGATTGATACAGGGCTATGGGGAGAGAGCGGGGCTGTGGGATTAGTTTGGGGATTGATACAGGACTATGGGGACAGAGGGGGCCAGTTGATTAGTTTGGGAATTGAGACAGGGCTATGGGGAGAGAGCTGGACAGTGGGATTAGTTTGGGGATTGTTACTGGGCTGCAGAGAGAAAGCGTGGCAGTGGGAATATTTTGGGATTGATACATGGCTATGGGGGGAGAGAGCGGGGCAGTGGGATTAGTTTGGGGATTGATACAGGGCAATGGGGAGAACGTGGGCCAGTGGGATTAGTTTGGGATTGATACATGGCTATGGGGAAAGTGTGGGGCAGTGGGATTAGATTGGGGATTGATACAGGACTATGGGGAGAGATCGGGGCAGTGGGATTAGTTTGGGGATTGATACAGAGCTATGGGGAGTGAGCAGGACAGTGGGATTAGTTTAGGGATTGTTACTGGGCTACAGAGAGAAAGCGGGGCAGTGGGATTAGTTTGGGGATTGATACAGGTCTATGGGGAGAGATCGGGGCAGTGGAATTAGTTTGGGGATTGATACAGGGCTATGGGGAGAGAGTGGGGCAGTGGGATTAGTTTCGGGATTGATAAAGGGCTATGGGGAGAGAGCAGGGCAGTGGGATTATTTTGGTGATTGATACAGGGCTATGGGGAGAGAGCGGGACAGTGGGATTAAATTACGGATTGATACAAGGCTAAGGGGAGAGAGCGGGGCAGTGGGATTAGTTTGGGGATTGATACAGCGCTATGGGGACAGCGGGGGCCAGTTGATTAGTTTGGGGATTGATACAGGGCTATGGAGAGAGAGTGGGACAGTGGGATTAGTTTGGGGATTGATACAGTTCTATGGGGAGAGTGCAGGACAATTGGATTAGTTTGGGGATTGATACAGGGCTATGGGGAGAGAGTGGGACAGTCGGATTAGTTTAGGGATTGATACAGGGCTATGGGGAGTGAGCAAGACATCGGATTAGTTTGGGGATTGTTACTGGGCTACGGAGAGAAAGTGGGGCATTGGGATTACTTTGGGATTGTTACAGGGCTATGGGAGAACGTGGGGCAGTGGGATTAGTTTGGGATTGATACAGGGCTATGGGGAGAGAGCGGGGCAGTGGGATTAGTTTGGGGATTGATACAGGTCTATGGGGAGAGAGCGGGGCAGTGGGATTAGTTTGAGGATTGATACAGGGCTATGGGGAGAGAGTGGGGCAGAGGGATTAGTTTGGGGATTGATACAGGTCAATGGGGAGAGAGCGGGCCTTTGAGATTAGTTGGGAATTGATACAGGGCTATGGGGAGAGAGCGGGGCAGTGGGATTAGTTTGAGGATTGATACAGGGCTATGGGGAGAGAGTGGGACAGTGGGATTTGTTTGGATTTGATGCTGGGCTATGGGGAGAGAGCGCCTCAGTGGGATTAATTTGGGATTGATACAGGGCTAAGGGGAGAGTGTGGGAAAGTGGGATTAGTTTGGGTTTGATACTGGGATATGGGGTAAGTGCAGGGCAGTGTGATTAATTTGGGGATTGATACAGGGTAATGGGGAGTGAGCGGGGCAGTGTGATTAGTTTGGGGATTGATACAGGGCTATGGGGAGAGAGTGGGGCAGTGGGATTAGTTTGGGGATTGATACAGGGCTCTGGGGAGAGAGCGGGGCAGTGGGTTTAGTTTGGGGATTGATACAGGGCTATGGGGAGTCAGCGGGGCAGTGGGATTAGTTGGGGATTGATACAGGGCTATGGGGAGAGAGCGGGGCATTGGGATTAGTTTGGGGATTGATACAGGGCAATGGGGAGAGAGCGGGGCTGTGGGAATAGTTTGGGGATTGATACAGGGCTATGGGGAGACAGTGGGCAGTGGGTTTAGTTTGGGGATTAATACAGGGCTATGGGGAGAGAGCGGGACAGTGGGATTAGTTTGGGGATTAATACAGGGCTATGGGGAGAGAGCGGGACAGTGGGATTAGTTTGGGATTGATACAAGGCTATGGGGACAGAGGGGGCCAGTTGATTAGTTTTTGGATTGAGACAGGACTCTGGGGACAGAGAGTGGCAGTTGGATTAGTTTGGGGATTGATACACGGCTATGGGGAGTGAGCAGGACAGTGGGATTAGTTTGGGGATTGTTACTGGGCAATGGGGAGAACGTGGGGCAGTGGGATTAGTTTGGGATTGATACAGGGCTATGGGGAAAGTGTGGGGCAGTGGGATTAGTTTGGGTGTTGATACAGGGCTATGGGGAGAGAGCGGTGCAGTGGGATTAGTTTCGGATTGATACTAGGCTATGGGGAGATCTCGGGGCAGTGGGATTATTTTGGGGATTGATACAAGGCAAAGGCGAGAGAGCGGGGCAGTGGGATTATTTTGGTGATTGATACAGGGTTATGGGGAGAGAGTGGGACAGTGGGATTAGTTTGGGATTGATACAGGGCTATGGGGAGAGAGTGGGACAGTGGGATTATTTTGGTGATTGATACAGGGCTATGGGGAGAGAGTGGGATAGTGGGATTAGTTTGGGGATTGATACAGGGCTATGGGGGGAGAGTGGGACAGTGGGAACATTTTGGTGATTGATACAGGGCTATAGGGAGAGAGCGGGGCAGTTGGATTGGTTTGGGGATTGATACAGGGCTATAGGGAGAGAGCGGGGCAGTGGGATTAGTTTGGTGTTGATACAGGGCTATGGGGAGAGAGCGGGGCAGTGGGATCAGTTTGGGATTGATACAGGGCTATGGGGAGAGAGCGGGGCTGTGGGATTAGTTTGGGGATTGATACAGGGCTATGGGGACAGAGGGGGGCAGTTGGATTAGTTTGGGGATTGATACAGGGCTATGCGGAGAGAGTGGGGCAGTGGGATTAGTTTGGGGTTTGATACAAGGCTATGGGGAGTGAGCGGGACAGTGGGATTAGTTTTGGATTGATACAGGGCTATGGGGATAGAGTGGGAAAGTGGGATTAGATTAGGTATTGATGCAAGGCTATGGGGAGAGAGCGGCACATGGGATTAGTTTGGGATTGACACTGGGTTATGGGGAGAGAGTGGGGCAGTGGGATTAGTTTGGAGATTGATACAGGGCTATGGGGAGAGAGTGGGACAGTGGGATTAGTTTGGGGATTGATACAGGACTATGGGGAGAGAGCGGGGCAGTGGGATTAGTTTGGGGATTGACACTGGGTTATGGGGAGAGAGCGGGGCAGTGTTATTAGTTTGGGGATTGATACAGGGCTATGGGGAGAGAGCGGGGCAGTGGGATTAGTTTGAGGATTTATACAGGGCTATGGGGAAAGAGTGGGGCAGTGGGATTAGTTTGGGGATTGATACAGGTCTATGGGGAGAGAGCGGGGCATTGAGATTAGTTGGGGATTGATACAGGGCTATGGGGAGAGAGCGGGGCATTGGGATTAGTTTGGGGATTGATACAGGGCCATGGGGAGAGAGTGGGACAGTGGGATTTGTTTGGTTTTGCTACTGGGCTATGGGGAGAGAGCACCTCAGTGGGATTAATTTGGGATTGATACAGGGCTAAGAGGAGAGTGTGGGAAAGTGGGATTAGTTTGGGTTTGATACTGGGATATGGGGTAAGTGCAGGGCAGTGTGATTAATTTGGGGATTGATACAGGGTAATTGGGGAGTGAGCGGGGCAGTGTGATTAGTTTGGGGATTGATACAGGGCTATGGGGAGAGAGCGGGGCTGTGGGAATAGTTTGGGGATTTATACAGGGCTATGGGGAGAGAGTGGGGCAGTGGGATTAGTTTGGGGATTAATACAGGGCTATGGGGACAGAGTGGGGCAGTTGGATTAGTTTGGGGATTGTTACAGGGCTATGGGGAGAGAGCGGGACAGTGGGATTAGTTTGGGATTGATACAGGGCTATGGGGACAGAGGGGGCCAGTTGATTAGTTTGGGGATTGAGACAGGACTATGGGGACAGAGAGGGGCAGTTGGATTAGTGTGGGGATTTTTACAGGGCTCTGGGGAGAGAGCTGGACAGTGGGATTAGTTTGGGGATTGATACAGGGCTATGGGGAGAGAGCTGGACAGTGGGATTAGTTTGGGGATTGATACAGGGCTATGGGGAGTGAGCAGGACAGTGGGATTAGTTTGGGGATTGTTACTGGGCTGCAGAGAGAAAGCGGGGCAGTGGGAATATATTGGGATTGATACATGTCTATGTGGGGAGAGAGCGGGGCAGTTTGATTAGTTTGAGATTGATACAGGGCAATGGGGAGAACGTGGGCCAGTGGGATTAGTTTGGGATTGATACAGGGCTATGGGGAAAGTGTGGGGCAGTGGGATTAGTTTGGGTGTTGATACAGGGCTATGGGGAGAGACCGCAGCAGTGGGATTAGTTTCGGATTGATACTAGGCTATGGTGAGAGATCGGGGCAGTGGGATTAGTTTGGGGATTGATACAAGGCAAAGGCGAGAGAGCGGGGCAGTGGGATTATTTTGGTGATTGATACAGGGCTATGGGGAGAGAGTGGGACAGTGGGATTAGTTTGGGGATTGATACAGGGCTATGGGGGGAGAGTGGGACAGTGGGATTATTTTGGTGATTGATACAGGGCTATGGGGAGAGAGCGGGGCAGTTGGATTGGTTTGGTTTTGATACTGGGCTATGGGGAGAGAGCGCCTCAGTGGGATTAATTTGGGATTGATACAGGGCTAAGGGGAGAGTGTGGGAAAGTGGGATTAGCTTGGGATTGATACAGGGCTACGGGGACAGAGGGGGCCAGTTGATTAGTTTGGGGATTGAGACAGGACTATGGGGACAGAGAGGGCCAGTTGTATTAGTTTGGGGATTTTTACAGGGCTCTGGGGAGAGAGCTGGACAGTGGGATTAGTTTGGGGATTGATACAGGGCTATGGGGAGAGAGCTGGACAGTGGGATTAGTTTGGGGATTGATACAGGGCTATGGGGTGAGAGCGGGGCTGTGGGATTAGTTTGGGGATTGATACAGGGCTATGGGGAGAGAGTGGGGCAGTGGGATTAGTTTGGGGATTGATACAGGGCTATGGGGAGAGAGCGGGGCATTGGGATTAGTTTGGGGATTGATACAGGGCTATGGGGAGATAGCAGGACAGTGGGCTTAGTTTGGGGATTGATACAGGGCTATGGGGAGAGAGCGGGACAGTGGGATTAGTTTGGGGATTGATACAGGGCTATGGGGAGAGAGCGGGACAGTGGGATTAGTTTGGGGATTAATACTGGGCTATGGGGAGAGAGCGGGACAGTGGGATTAGTTTGGGATTGATACAAGGCTATGGGGACAGAGGGGGCCAGTTGATTAGTTTGGGGATTGAGACAGGACTATGGGGACAGAGAGTGGCAGTTGGATTAGTTTGGGGATTGATACACGGCTATGGGGAGTGAGCAGGACAGTGGGATTAGTTTGGGGATTGTTCCTGGGCTGCAGAGTGAAAGCGGGGCAGTGGGAATATTTTGGGATTGATACATAGCTATGGGGGGAGAGAGCGGGGCAGTTTGATTAGTTTGGGATTGATACAGGGCAATGGGGAGAACGTGGGGCAGTGGGATTAGTTTGGGATTGATACAGGGCTATGGGGAAAGTGTGGGGCATGGGATTAGTTTGGGTGTTGATACAGGGCTATGGGGAGAGATCGGGGCAGTGGGATTAGTTTCGGATTGATACTAGGCTATGGGGAGAGATCGGGGCAGTGGGATTAGTTTGGGGATTGATACAAGGCAAAGGCGAGAGAGCGGGGCAGTGGGATTATTTTGGTGATTGATACAGGGCTATGGGGAGAGAGTGGGACAGTGGGATTAGTTTGGGATTGATACAGGGCTATGGGGAGATAGTGGGACAGTGGGATTATTTTGGTGATTGATACAGGGCTATGGGGAGAGAGTGGGACAATGGGATTAGTTTGGGGATTGATACAGGGCTATGGGGGGAGAGTGGGACAGTGGGATCATTTTGGTGATTGATACAGGGCTATGGGGAGAGAGCTGGACAGTGGGATTAGTTTGGGGATTGATACAGGGCTATGGGGAGGGAGCGGGGCAGTGGGATTAGTTTGGGATTGATACAGGGCTATGGGGAGAGAGCAGGGCAGTTGGATTGGTTTGGGGATTGATACAGGGCTATAGGGAGAGAGCGGGGCAGTGGGATTAGTTTGGTGTTGATACAGGGCTATGGGGAGAGAGCGGGGCAGTGGGATCAGTTTGGGATTGATACAGGGCTATGGGGAGAGAGCGGGGCAGTGGGATTGGTTTGGGGATTGATTAAGGACTATGGGGAGAGAGCGGGGCTGTGGGATTAGTTTGGGGATTGATACAGGGCTATGGGGACAGAGGGGGGCAGTTGGATTAGTTTGGGGATTGATACAGGGCTATGCGGAGAGAGTGGGGCAGTGGGATTAGTTTGGGGTTTGATACAAGGCTATGGGGAGAGAGCGGGACAGTGGGATTAGTTTTGGATTGATACAGGGCTATGGGGATAGAGTGGGAAAGTGGGATTAGATTAGGGATTGATACAAGGCTATGGGGAGAGAGCGGCACATGGGATTAGTTTGGGATTGACACTGGGTTATGGGGAGAGAGTGGGGCAGTGGGATTAGTTTGGGGATTGATACAGGACTATGGGATAGAGCGGGCCAGTGGGATTAGTTTGGGGATTGACACTGGGTTATGGGGAGAGAGCGGGGCAGTGGGATTAGTTTGGGGATTGATACAGGGCTATGGGGAGAGAGCGGGGCATTGGGATTAGTTTGGGGATTGATACAGGGCTATGGGGAGTGAGCGGGGCAGTGGGATTAGTTGGAGATTGATACAGGGCTATAGGGAGAGAGTGGGGCAGTGGGATTAGTTTGGGGATTGATACAGGGCTATGGGGAGAGAGCGGGGCTGTGGGAATAGTTTGGGGATTTATACAGGGCTATGGGGAGAGAGTGGGGCAGTGGGATTAGTTTGGGGATTAATACAGGGCTATGGGGACAGAGTGGGGCAGTTGGATTAGTTTGGGGATTGTTACAGGGCTATGGGGAGAGAGCGGGACAGTGGGATTAGTTTGGGTTTGATACAGGGCTATGGGGACAGAGGGGGCCAGTTGATTAGTTTGGGGATTGAGACAGGACTATGGGGACAGAGAGGGGCAGTTGGATTAGTTTGGGGATTTTTACAGGGCTCTGGGGAGAGAGCTGGACAGTGGGATTAGTTTGGGGATTGATACAGTGCTATGGGGTGAGAGCGGGGCTGTGGGATTAGTTTGGGGATTGATACTGGGCTATGGGGAGAGAGCGGGGCAGTGGGATTAGTTTGGGGATTTATACAGGGCTATGTGGAGAGAGTGGGGCAGTGGGATTAGTTTGGGGATTGATACAGGGCTATGGGGAGTGAGCAGGACAGTGGGATTAGTTTGGGGATTGTTACTGGGCTGCAGAGAGAAAGCGGGGCAGTGGGAGTATTTTGGGATTGATACATGGCTATGGGGGGAGAGAGCTGGGCAGTGTGATTAGTTTGAGATTGATACAGGGCTATGGGGAGAACGTGGGCCAGTGAGATTAGTTTGGGATTGATACAGGGCTATGGGGAAAGTGTGGGGCAGTGGGATTAGTTTGGGTGTTGATACAGGGCTATGGGGAGAGAGCGGGGCAGTGGGATTAGTTTCGGATTGATACTAGGCTATGGGGAGAGATCGGGGCAGTGGGATTAGTTTGGGGATTGATACAAGGCAAAGGCGAGAGAGCGGGGCAGTGGGATTATTTTGGTGATTGATACAGGGCTATGGGGAGAGAGTGGGACAGTGGGATTAGTTTGGGATTGATACAGGGCTATGGGGAGAGAGTGGGACAGTGGGATTAGTTTGGGGATTGATACAGGACTATGGGGAGAGAGCGGGCCAGTGGGATTAGTTTGGGGATTGACACTGGGTTATGGGGAGAGAGCGGGGCAGTGTTATTAGTTTGGGGATTGATACAGGGCTATGGGGAGAGAGCGGGGCAGTGGGATTAGTTTGAGGATTGATACAGGGCTATGGGGAGAGAGCGGGGCATTGAGATTAGTTTGGGGATTGACACTGGGTTATGGGGAGAGAGCGGGGCAGTGTTATTAGTTTGGGGATTGATACAGGGCTATGGGGAGAGAGCGGGGCAGTGGGATTAGTTTGAGGATTGATACAGGGCTATGGGGAGAGAGTGGGGCAGTGGGATTAGTTTGGGGATTGATACAGGGCTATGGGGAGAGAGTGGGGCAGTGGGATTAGTTTGGGGATTAATACAGGGCTATGGGGACAGAGAGGGGCAGTTGGATTAGTTTGGGGATTGTTACAGGGCTATGGGGAGAGAGCGGGACAGTGGGATTAGTTTGGGATTGATACAGGGCTATGGGGACAGAGGGGGCCAGTTGATTAGTTTGGGGATTGAGACAGGACTATGGGGACAGAGTGGGGCAGTTGGATTAGTTTGGGGATTTTTCCAGGGCTCTGGGGAGAGAGCTGGACAGTGGGATTAGTTTGGGGATTGATACAGGGCTATGGGGAGAGAGCGGGGCAGAGGGTTTGGTTTGCGATTGATACAGGGCTATGGGGAGAGAGTGGGACAGTGGGATTAGTTTGGGGATTGATACAGGACTATGGGGAGAGAGCGGGCCAGTGGGATTAGTTTGGGGATTGACACTGGGTTATGGGGAGAGAGCGGGGCAGTGTTATTAGTTTAGGGATTGCTACAGGGCTATGGGAAGAGAGTGGGGCAGTGGGATTAGTTTGGCGTTGATACAGGGCTATGGGGAGAGTGTGGGGCAGTTGGATTAGTTTGGGGATTGACACAGGGCTATGGGGAGAGAGCGGGTCAGTGGGATTAGTTTGGGATTGATACAGGGCTATGGGGAGAGAGCGGGGCAGTGGGATTAGTTTTGGGATTGATACAGGGCTATGGGGAGAGAGCGGGGCAGTGGGATTAGTTTGGGGATTGATACAGGGCTATGGGGAAAGTGCGGGATAGTGGGATTTGTTTGGGGATTGATACAGGGCTATGGGGAGAGAGCGGGGCAGTGGGATTAGTTTAGGGATTGATACAGGGCTATGGGGAGAGAGCGGGGCAGTGGGATTAGTTTTGGGATTGATACAGGGTTATGGGGGGAGAACAGGACAGTGTGATTTTTTTGGGGATTGACACAGGTCTATGGGGAGAGAGCAAGACAATGGGATTAGTTTAGGGATTGATACAGGGCTATAGGGAGAGAGCGGGGCACTGGGATTAGTTTGGGGATTTATACTGGGTTACGGGGACAGAGCAGGGCAGTTGGATTAGTTTGGGGATTGATACAGGGCTATGGGGAGAGAGCAGGGCACTGTGATTAGTTTGATGTTGATACAGGGCTATAGGTGGAGTGCGGAATAGTATTATCACTTTAGGATTGTTACATTGCAATGCTGGGAGAGCCGGAGAGTGTTAGCAGTTTGCGATTGATTCAGGGCTATGGGGAGAGAGCGCAGCAGTGGGATTTTTTTGGGATTGATACAGGGGTATGAGGAGAGAGCGCATCAGAGGGATTTGTTTGGGATTGATACAGGGCTATGGGCGTGTGTGGGACAGTGGGATTAGTTTAGGGATTGACGCAGGGCTATGGGGAGAGAGCGGGGCAGTGGGATTAGTTTGGGGATTGATACAGGGCTATGGGGAGAGGGCGGGGCAGTGGGATTAGTTTGGGGATTGATACAGGGCTATTGGGAGAGACCGGGCAGTTGCATTCATTTGGGATTGATAAAGGCTTTGGGGAGAGAGCAGGGCAGTGGGATTAGTTTGGGGATTGATACAGGGTTTTGTTGAGAGAGTGAGGCATTGGGATTAGTTTGGGGATTCATACAGGGCTATTGGGAAAGAGCGGAACAGTGAGATTATTTTGGAATTGATACTGGGCTATGGGGATAGAGTGGGACAGTCGGATTCGTTTAGTAGTGATACAGGGCTATAGGGAGAGAGTGGGGCAGTGGGATTAATTTGGGGATTGATACAGGGCTATGGGGACAGAGCCGGGTTGTGGGATTAGTTTGGGGATTGATACAAGGCTATGGGGAGAGAGTGGGACAGTGGGATTAGTTTTGCAATTGATACAGGGCTATGGGGAGAGAGCGTCGCAGTGGGATTAGTTTGCCGATTGATACAGGGCTATGGGGAGAGAGCGGGACAGTGGGATTAGTTTGGGATTAATATAGGGCTATGGGGAGAGAGCGGGGCAGTGGAATTAGTTTGGTGTTGATACAGGGCTATGGGGACAGAGGCGGCCAGTTGATTAGTTTGGGGATTGAGACAGGACTATGGAGAGAGAGCTGGACAGTGGGATTAGTTTGGGGATTGATACACGGCTATGGGGAGAGATCGGGGCAGTGGGATTAGTTTGCGGATTGATACAGGGCTACGGGGAGTGAGCAGGGCAATGGGATTAGTTTGGGGATTGATACAGGGCTATGGGGAGAGAGCGGGGCAGTGGGATTAGATTGGGATTGATACAGGGCTATGGGGAGAGAGCGGGACAGTGGGATTAGATTGGGATTGATACAGGGCTATGGGGAGAGAGCGGGGCAGTGGGATTAGTTTGGGGATTGATACAAGGCTATGGGGAGAGAGCGGGACAGTGGGATTAGATTGGGATTGATACAGGGCTATGGGGAGAGAGCGGGGCAGTGGGATTAGTTTGGGGATTGATACAGGGCTATGGGGAGAGAGTGGGGCAGTGGGATTAGTTTGGGGATTGATACACGGCTATGGGGAGAGAGCAGTGCAGTGGGATTAGTTTGGGGATTGATACAGGGCTATGGGGAGAGTGTGGGAAAGTGGGATTAGTTTGGGTTTGATACTGTGATATGGGGTAAGTGCAGGGCAGTGTGATTAATTTGGGGATTGATACAGGGTAATGGGGAGTGAGCGGTGCAGTGGGATTAGTTTGGGCATTGATACAGGGCTATGGGGAGAGAGTGGGGCAGTGGGATTAGTTTGGGGATTGATACAGGGCTGTGGGGAGAGAGTGGGACAGTGGGATTAGTTTGGAATTGATACTGGGTAATGGGGAGAGAGTGGGGCAGTGGGATTAGTTTGGGATTGATACAGGGCTATGGGGAGAGAGCGGGGCAGTGGAATTAGTTTAGGATTGATACAGGTCTTTGGGGAGAGTCCGTGACAGTGGAATTAGTTTGGGCCGCTTTCGTGCATATGGTGAGAGAATGGGGCAGTGGAATTAGTTTGGTGTTGATACTGGTCTACGTGGAGAGAGCGGGACAGTGGAATTAGTATGATGTTGATATAGCGCTATAGCGGGAGTGCGGAATAGTATTATCAGTTTAGTATTGATACATGGCAATGGGGGGAGAGCCAGAAAGTGTTATCAGTTTGGGATTGATACAGGGCTATGGGGAGAGTGTTGGGCACTGTGATTAGTTTGAGGATTGATCCGGGGTTTTTGGGGCCACCATGGGACAGTGTGATTAGTTTGAGGTTTGGTACAGGGCTATGGGGAGAGAGCAGGACAGTGGGATTATTTTGGTGATTGATACAGGGTTATGTGGGGAGAGTGGCATAGTGGGATTAGTTTGTGGATTGATACAGGGCTATGGGGAGAGTGTGGGACAGTGGGATTAGTTTGGGGATTGATACAGGGCTATGGGGAGAGAGCGGGGCAGTGGGATTAGTTTGGTGTTGATACAGGGCTATGGGGAGAGAGCAGGGCAGTGGGATTGGTTTGGGGATTGATACAGGGCTATGGGGAGAGAGCGGGGCAGTGGTATTAGTTTGGTGTTGATACAGGGCTATGGGGAGAGAGCAGGGCAGTGGGATTGGTTTGGGGATTGATACAGGGCTATGGGGTGAGAGCGGGGCTGTGGGATTAGTTTGTGGATTTATACAGGGCTATGGGGACAGAGAGGGGCAGTTGGATTAGTTTGGGGATTGTTACAGGGCTATGGGGAGACAGCGGGACAGTGGGATGTGTTTGGGATTGATACAGGGCTATGGGGACAGAGGGGGCCAGTTGATTAGTTTGGGGATTGAGACAGGACTATGGAGAGAGAGCTGGACAGTGGGATTAGTTTGGGGATTGATACACGGCTATGGGGAGTGAGCAGGACAGTGGGATTAGTTTGGGGATTGTTACTGGGCTGCAGAGAGAAAGCGGGGCAGTGTGATTAGTTTGGGATTGATACAGGGCAATGGGGAGAACGTGGGGCAGTGGGATTAGTTTGGGATTGATACAGGGCAATGGGGAGAACGTGGGGCAGTGGAATTAGTTTAGGATGGATACAGGGCTATGGGGAGTGAGCGGGTCAGTGGGATTAGTTTGGGTTTGATACTGGGTAATGGGGAGAGAGCGGGGCAGTGGAATTAGTTTGAGATTGATACAGGGCTATGGGGAGAGAGCGGGGCAGTGGGATTAGTTTGGGATTGATACAGGGCTATGGGGAGAAAGTGGGGCAGTGGAATTAGTTTAGGATGGATACAGGGCTATGGGGAGTGAGCGAGTAAGTGGGATTAGTTTGGGTTTGATACTGGGTAATGGGGAGAGAGCGGGGCAGTGGGATTAGTTTGGGATTGATACAGGGCTGTGGGGAGAGAGCGGGGCAGTGGGATTAGTTTGGGATTGATACAGGGCTATGGGGAGAGAGCGGGGCAGTGGGATTAGTTTGGGGATTGATACAGGGCTTTGGGGAGAGAGTGGGACAGTGGGATTATTTTGGTGATTGATACAGGGCTATGGGGAGAGAGCGGGGCAGTGGGATTGGTTTGGGGATTGATACAGGGCTATGGGAAGAAATTGGAGCAGTGGAATTAGTTTAGGATTGATACAGGGCATTTGGGGAGAAACCGTGACAGTGGAATTAGTTTGGGCCGCTTTCGTGCATATGGTGAGAGAACGGGGCAGTGGAATTAGTTTCGTGATGATTCTGGTCTACGTGGAGAGAGCGGGATAGTGGAATTAGTATGATGTTGATATAGCGCTATAGCGGGAGTGCGGAATAGTATTATCAGTTTAGTATTGATACATGGCAATGGGGGGAGAGCCAGAAAGTGTTATCAGTTTGGGATTGATACAGGGCTATGGGGAAATTGTTGGGCACTGTGATTAGTTTGAGGTTTGATACAGGGCTATGGGGAGAGAGCAGGACAGTGGGATTATTTTGGTTATTGATACAGGGTTATGTGGGGAGAGTGGCATAGTGAGGTTAGTTTGGGGATTCATAAAGAGCTATGGGGAGAGTGTGGGACAGTGGGATTAGTTTGGGGATTGATACAGGGCTATGGGGAGAGAGCGGGGCAGTGGGATTAGTTTGGTGTTGATACAGGGCTATGGGGAGAGAGCGGGGCAGTGGGATTGGTTTGGGGATTGATACAGGGATATGGGGAGAGAGCGGGGCAGTGGGATTAGTTTAGGGATTGATTCAGGCCAAAGGGGAGAGAGCGGGGCAGTGGTATTACTTTGGGGATGTATACAGGGCTACGGGGAGAGAGCGGGACAGTGCAATTAGTTATTGATTGACATTGGGTTATGGGGAGGGAGCGGGGCATTGGAATTAGTTTGGTGATTGTTACAGGGCTATGGGTAGAGAGCTTTGCAGTGGGATTTAATTGTGGATTGATGCAGGGCTATGGGGAGAGTGTGGGGCAGTGGGATTAGTTTGGGGATCGATACAGGGATATGGGGAGAGAGCAGGACACTGGGATTAGTTTGGGGATTGATACAGGTCTATGGGGAGAGAGCAGGGCATTGGGATTAGTTGGGGATTGATACAGGGCTATGGGGAGAGAGCGGGGCATTGGGATTAGTTTGGGGATTGATACAGGTCTATGGGGAGAGAGCAGGGCATTGGGATTAGTTGGGGATTGTTACAGGGCTATGGGGAGAGAGTGGGACAGTGGGATAATTTTGGTGATTGATACAGGGCTATGGGGAGAGAGCGGGACAGTGGGATTAAATTATGGATTGATACAAGGCTAAGGGAGGAGAGCGGGGCAGTGGGATTAGTTTGGGATTGACACTGGGTTATGGGGAGAGAGTGGCGCAGTGGGATTAGATTGGAGATTGATACAGGGCTATGGGAAAAAAACAGGGCAGTGGGATTAGTTTGGGGATTGATACAGGGCCATGGGGAGTGAGCAGGACATCGGATTAGTTTGGGGATTGTTACTGGGCTACGGAGAGAAAGTGGGGCATTGGGATTACTTTGGGATTGTTACAGGGCTATGGGAGAACGTGGGGCAATGGGATTAGTTTGGGATTGATACAGGGCTATGGGGAGAGAGCGGGGCAGTGGGATTAGTTTGGGGATTGATGCAGGGCTATGGGAATGAGCAGGACAGTGGGATTAGTTTGGGGATTGTTACTGGGAGACAGAGAGAAAGCGGGGCAGTAGGATTAGTTTGGGACTGATACAGGGCAAAGGGGAGAGAGCGGGACAGTGGGTTTATTTTGGTGATTGATACAGGGCTATGGGGAGAGAGCGTGACAGTGGGATTAAATTAGGGATTGATACAGGGCTATGGGGAGAGAGCGGGGCAGTGGGATTAGTTTGGGGTTTGATACAAGGCTATGGGGAGAGAGCGGGACAGTGGGATTAGTTTTGGATTGATACTGGGTTATAGGGAGAGAGTGGGGCAGTGGGATTAGTTTGGAGATTGATACAGGGCTATGGGGAGAGAGTGGGACAGTGGGATTAGTTTGGGGATTGATACAGGACTATGGGGAGAGAGCGGGCCAGTGGGATTAGTTTGGGGATTGACACTGGTTTATGGGGAGAGAGCGGGGCAGTGTTATTAGTTTGGGGATTGATACAGGACTATGGGGAGAGAGCGGGGCAGTGGGATTAGTTTGAGGATTGATACAGGGCTATGGGGAGAGAGTGGGGCAGTGGGATTAGTTTGGGGATTGATACAGGTCTATGGGGAGAGAGCGGGGCATTGAGCTTAGTTGGGGATTGATACAGGGCTATGGGGAGTGAGCGGGGCAGTGGGATTAGTTTGGGTTTGATACTGGGTAATGGGGAGAGAGCGGGGCAGTGGGATTAGTTTGGGATTGATACAGGCCTATGGGGAGAGAGCGGGGCAGTGTGATTAGTTTGGGGATTTATACAGGGCTATGGGGAGAAATTGGAGCAGTGGAATTAGTTTAGGATTGATACAGGGCATTTGGGGAGAAACCGTGACAGTGGAATTAGTTTGGGCCGCTTTTGTGCATATGGTGAGAGAACAGGGCAGTGGAATTAGTTTGGTGATGATTCTGGTCTACGTGGAGAGAGCGGGATAGTGGAATTAGTATGATGTTGATATACCGCTATAGCGGGAGTGCGGAATAGTATTATCAGTTTAGTATTGATACATGGCAATGGGGGGAGAGCCAGAAAGTGTTATCAGTTTGGGATTGATACAGGGCTATGGGGAGAGACTGGGGCACTGTGATTAGTTTGAGGTTTGATACAGGGCTATGGGGAGAGAGCAGGACAGTGGGATTATTTTGGTTATTGATACAGGGTTATGTGGGGAGAGTGGCGTAGTGGGATTTGCTTGGGGATTCATAAAGAGCTATGGGGAGAGTGTGGGACAGTGGGATTAGTTTGGGGATTGATACAGGGCTATGGGGAGAGAGCGGGGCAGTGGGATTAGTTTGGTGTTGATCCAGGGCTATGGGGAGAGAGCGGGGCAGTGGGATTGGTTTGGGGATTGATACAGGGATATGGGGAGAGAGCGGGACAGTGGGATTAGTTTAGGGATTGATTCAGGCCAAAGGGGAGAGAGCGGGGCAGTGGTATTACTTTGGGGATGTATACAGGGCTACGGGGAGATAGCGGGACAGTGCAATTAGTTATTGATTGACATTGGGTTATGGGGAGAGAGCGGGGCATTGGAATTAGTTTGGTGATTGTTACAGGGCTATGGGTAGAGAGCTTTGCAGTGGGATTTAATTGCGGATTGATACAGGGCTATGGGGAGAGTGTGGGGCAGTGGGATTAGTTTGGGGATCGATACAGGGCTATGGGGAGAGAGCAGGACACTGGGATTAGTTTGGGGATTGATACAGGTCTATGAGGAGAGAGCAGGGCATTGGGATTAGTTGGGGATTGATACAGGGCTATGGGGAGAGAGCGGGGCATTGGGATTAGTTTGGGGATTGATACAGGGCTTTGGGGAGAGAGTGGGACATTGGGATTAGTTTGGTATTGATACTGGGCTATGGGGAGAGAGCGGGGCAGTGGGATTAATTTGGGATTGATACAGGGCTGAGGGGAGAGTGTGGGAAAGTGGGATTAGTTTGGTATTGATACTGGGCTATGGGGTGAGAGTGGGGCGGTGGGATTAATTTGGGGATTGATACAGGGCTATGGGGCGAGAGCGGGGCGGTGGGATTAATTTGGGGATTGATACAGGGCTATGGGGCGAGAGCGGGGCTGTGGGATTAGTTTGGGGATTGATACAGGATTATGGGGATAGAGGGGGCCAGTTGATTAGTTTGGGGATTGAGACAGGGCTATGGGGAGAGAGTTGGACAGTGGGATTAGTTTGGGGATTGTAACTGGGCTGCAGAGAGAAAGCGGGGCAGTGGGAATATTTTGGGGTTGATACATGGCTATGGGGCGAGAGAGCGGGGCAGTGTGATTAGTTTGGGATTGATACAGGGCAATGGGGAGAATGTGGGCCAGTGGGATTAGTTTGGGATTGATACAGGGCTATGGGGAGAGAGCGGGGCTGTGGGATTAGTTTGGGGATTGATACAGGACTATGGGGACAGAGGGGGCCAGTTGATTAGTTTGGGAATTGAGACAGGGCTATGGGGAGAGAGCTGGACAGTGGGATTAGTTTGGGGATTGTTACTGGGCTGCAGAGAGAAAGCGTGGCAGTGGGAATATTTTGGGATTGATACATGGCTATGGGGGGAGAGAGCGGGGCAGTGGGATTAGTTTGGGGATTGATACAGGGCAATGGGGAGAACGTGGGCCAGTGGGATTAGTTTGGGATTGATACATGGCTATGGGGAAAGTGTGGGGCAGTGGGATTAGATTGGGGATTGATACAGGACTATGGGGAGAGATCGGGGCAGTGGGATTAGTTTGGGGATTGATACAGAGCTATGGGGAGTGAGCAGGACAGTGGGATTAGTTTAGGGATTGTTACTGGGCTACAGAGAGAAAGCGGGGCAGTGGGATTAGTTTGGGGATTGATACAGGTCTATGGGGAGAGATCGGGGCAGTGGAATTAGTTTGGGGATTGATACAGGGCTATGGGGAGAGAGTGGGGCAGTGGGATTAGTTTCGGGATTGATAAAGGGCTATGGGGAGAGAGCAGGGCAGTGGGATTATTTTGGTGATTGATACAGGGCTATGGGGAGAGAGCGGGACCGTGGGATTAAATTACGGATTGATACAAGGCTAAGGGGAGAGAGCGGGGCAGTGGGATTAGTTTGGGGATTGATACAGCGCTATGGGGACAGCGGGGGCCAGTTGATTAGTTTGGGGATTGATACAGGGCTATGGGGAGAGAGTGGGACAGTCGGATTAGTTTAGGGATTGATACAGGGCTATGGGGAGTGAGCAAGACATCGGATTAGTTTGGGGATTGTTACTGGGCTACGGAGAGAAAGTGGGGCATTGGGATTACTTTGGGATTGTTACAGGGCTATGGGAGAACGTGGGGCAGTGGGATTAGTTTGGGATTGATACAGGGCTATGGGGAGAGAGCGGGGCAGTGGGATTAGTTTGGGGATTGATACAGGTCTATGGGGAGAGAGCGGGGCAGTGGGATTAGTTTGAGGATTGATACAGGGCTATGGGGAGAGAGTGGGGCAGAGGGATTAGTTTGGGGATTGATACAGGTCAATGGGGAGAGAGCGGGCCTTTGAGATTAGTTGGGAATTGATACAGGGCTATGGGGAGAGAGCGGGGCAGTGGGATTAGTTTGGGGATTGATACAGGGCTATGGGGAGAGAGCGGGGCAGTGGGATTAGTTTGAGGATTGATACAGGGCTATGGGGAGAGAGTGGGACAGTGGGATTTGTTTGGATTTGATGCTGGGCTATGGGGAGAGAGCGCCTCAGTGGGATTAATTTGGGATTGATACAGGGCTAAGGGGAGAGTGTGGGAAAGTGGGATTAGTTTGGGTTTGATACTGGGATATGGGGTAAGTGCAGGGCAGTGTGATTAATTTGGGGATTGATACAGGGTAATGGGGTGTGAGCGGGGCAGTGTGATTAGTTTGGGGATTGATACAGGGCTATGGGGAGAGAGTGGGGCAGTGGGATTAGTTTGGGGATTGATACAGGGCTCTGGGGAGAGAGCGGGGCAGTGGGTTTAGTTTGGGGATTGATACAGGGCTATGGGGAGTCAGCGGGGCAGTGGGATTAGTTGGGGATTGATACAGGGCTATGGGGAGAGAGCGGGGCATTGGGATTAGTTTGGGGATTGATACAGGGCAATGGGGAGAGAGCGGGGCTGTGGGAATAGTTTGGGGATTGATACAGGGCTATGGGGAGACAGTGGGCAGTGGGATTAGTTTGGGGATTAATACAGGGCTATGGGGAGAGAGCGGGACAGTGGGATTAGTTTGGGGATTAATACAGGGCTATGGGGAGAGAGCGGGACAGTGGGATTAGTTTGGGATTGATACAAGGCTATGGGGACAGAGGGGGCCAGTTGATTAGTTTTTGGATTGAGACAGGACTCTGGGGACAGAGAGTGGCAGTTGGATTAGTTTGGGGATTGATACACGGCTATGGGGAGTGAGCAGGACAGTGGGATTAGTTTGGGGATTGTTACTGGGCAATGGGGAGAACGTGGGGCAGTGGGATTAGTTTGGGATTGATACAGGGCTATGGGGAAAGTGTGGGGCAGTGGGATTAGTTTGGGTGTTGATACAGGGCTATGGGGAGAGAGCGGTGCAGTGGGATTAGTTTCGGATTGATACTAGGCTATGGGGAGATCTCGGGGCAGTGGGATTATTTTGGGGATTGATACAAGGCAAAGGCGAGAGAGCGGGGCAGTGGGATTATTTTGGTGATTGATACAGGGTTATGGGGAGAGAGTGGGACAGTGGGATTAGTTTGGGATTGATACAGGGCTATGGGGAGAGAGTGGGACAGTGGGATTATTTTGGTGATTGATACAGGGCTATGGGGAGAGAGTGGGATAGTGGGATTAGTTTGGGGATTGATACAGGGCTATGGGGGGAGAGTGGGACAGTGGGAACATTTTGGTGATTGATACAGGGCTATAGGCAGAGAGCGGGGCAGTTGGATTGGTTTGGGGATTGATACAGGGCTATAGGGAGAGAGCGGGGCAGTGGGATTAGTTTGGTGTTGATACAGGGCTATGGGGAGAGAGCGGGGCAGTGGGATCAGTTTGGGATTGATACAGGGCTATGGGGAGAGAGCGGGGCTGTGGGATTAGTTTGGGGATTGATACAGGGCTATGGGGACAGAGGGGGGCAGTTGGATTAGTTTGGGGATTGATACAGGGCTATGCGGAGAGAGTGGGGCAGTGGGATTAGTTTGGGGTTTGATACAAGGCTATGGGGAGTGAGCGGGACAGTGGGATTAGTTTTGGATTGATACAGGGCTATGGGGATAGAGTGGGAAAGTGGGATTAGATTAGGTATTGATGCAAGGCTATGGGGAGAGAGCGGCACATGGGATTAGTTTGGGATTGACACTGGGTTATGGGGAGAGAGTGGGGCAGTGGGATTAGTTTGGAGATTGATACAGGGCTATGGGGAGAGAGTGGGACAGTGGGATTAGTTTGGGGATTGATACAGGACTATGGGGAGAGAGCGGGGCAGTGGGATTAGTTTGGGGATTGACACTGGGTTATGGGGAGAGAGCGGGGCAGTGTTATTAGTTTGGGGATTGATACAGGGCTATGGGGAGAGAGCGGGGCAGTGGGATTAGTTTGAGGATTTATACAGGGCTATGGGGAAAGAGTGGGGCAGTGGGATTAGTTTGGGGATTGATACAGGTCTATGGGGAGAGAGCGGGGCATTGAGATTAGTTGGGGATTGATACAGGGCTATGGGGAGAGAGCGGGGCATTGGGATTAGTTTGGGGATTGATACAGGGCCATGGGGAGAGAGTGGGACAGTGGGATTTGTTTGGTTTTGCTACTGGGCTATGGGGAGAGAGCACCTCAGTGGGATTAATTTGGGATTGATACAGGGCTAAGAGGAGAGTGTGGGAAAGTGGGATTAGTTTGGGTTTGATACTGGGATATGGGGTAAGTGCAGGGCAGTGTGATTAATTTGGGGATTGATACAGGGTAATTGGGGAGTGAGCGGGGCAGTGTGATTAGTTTGGGGATTGATACAGGGCTATGGGGAGAGAGCGGGGCTGTGGGAATAGTTTGGGGATTTATACAGGGCTATGGGGAGAGAGTGGGGCAGTGGGATTAGTTTGGGGATTAATACAGGGCTATGGGGACAGAGTGGGGCAGTTGGATTAGTTTGGGGATTGTTACAGGGCTATGGGGAGAGAGCGGGACAGTGGGATTAGTTTGGGATTGATACAGGGCTATGGGGACAGAGGGGGCCAGTTGATTAGTTTGGGGATTGAGACAGGACTATGGGGACAGAGAGGGGCAGTTGGATTAGTGTGGGGATTTTTACAGGGCTCTGGGGAGAGAGCTGGACAGTGGGATTAGTTTGGGGATTGATACAGGGCTATGGGGAGAGAGCTGGACAGTGGGATTAGTTTGGGGATTGATACAGGGCTATGGGGAGTGAGCAGGACAGTGGGATTAGTTTGGGGATTGTTACTTGGCTGCAGAGAGAAAGCGGGGCAGTGGGAATATATTGGGATTGATACATGGCTATGTGAGGAGAGAGCGGGGCAGTTTGATTAGTTTGAGATTGATACAGGGCAATGGGGAGAACGTGGGCCAGTGGGATTAGTTTGGGATTGATACAGGGCTATGGGGAAAGTGTGGGGCAGTGGGATTAGTTTGGGTGTTGATACAGGGCTATGGGGAGAGACCGCAGCAGTGGGATTAGTTTCGGATTGATACTAGGCTATGGTGAGAGATCGGGGCAGTGGGATTAGTTTGGGGATTGATACAAGGCAAAGGCGAGAGAGCGGGGCAGTGGGATTATTTTGGTGATTGATACAGGGCTATGGGGAGAGAGTGGGACAGTGGGATTAGTTTGGGGATTGATACAGGGCTATGGGGGGAGAGTGGGACAGTGGGATTATTTTGGTGATTGATACAGGGCTATGGGGAGAGAGCGGGGCAGTTGGATTGGTTTGGTTTTGATACTGGGCTATGGGGAGAGAGCGCCTCAGTGGGATTAATTTGGGATTGATACAGGGCTAAGGGGAGAGTGTGGGAAAGTGGGATTAGCTTGGGATTGATACAGGGCTACGGGGACAGAGGGGGCCAATTGATTAGTTTGGGGATTGAGACAGGACTATGGGGACAGAGAGGGCCAGTTGTATTAGTTTGGGGATTTTTACAGGGCTCTGGGGAGAGAGCTGGACAGTGGGATTAGTTTGGGGATTGATACAGGGCTATGGGGAGAGAGCTGGACAGTGGGATTAGTTTGGGGATTGATACAGGGCTATGGGGTGAGAGCGGGGCTGTGGGATTAGTTTGGGGATTGATACAGGGCTATGGGGAGAGAGTGGGGCAGTGGGATTAGTTTGGGGATTGATACAGGGCTATGGGGAGAGAGCGGGGCATTGGGATTAGTTTGGGGATTGATACAGGGCTATGGGAGATAGCAGGACAGTGGGCTTAGTTTGGGGATTGATACAGGGCTATGGGGAGAGAGCGGGACAGTGGGATTAGTTTGGGGATTGATACAGGGCTATGGGGAGAGAGCGGGACAGTGGGATTAGTTTGGGGATTAATACTGGGCTATGGGGAGAGAGCGGGACAGTGGGATTAGTTTGGGATTGATACAAGGCTATGGGGACAGAGGGGGCCAGTTGATTAGTTTGGGGATTGAGACAGGACTATGGGGACAGAGAGTGGCAGTTGGATTAGTTTGGGGATTGATACACGGCTATGGGGAGTGAGCAGGACAGTGGGATTAGTTTGGGGATTGTTCCTGGGCTGCAGAGTGAAAGCGGGGCAGTGGGAATATTTTGGGATTGATACATAGCTATGGGGGGAGAGAGCGGGGCAGTTTGATTAGTTTGGGATTGATACAGGGCAATGGGGAGAACGTGGGGCAGTGGGATTAGTTTGGGATTGATACAGGGCTATGGGGAAAGTGTGGGGCATGGGATTAGTTTGGGTGTTGATACAGGGCTATGGGGAGAGATCGGGGCAGTGGGATTAGTTTCGGATTGATACTAGGCTATGGGGAGAGATCGGGGCAGTGGGATTAGTTTGGGGATTGATACAAGGCAAAGGCGAGAGAGCGGGGCAGTGGGATTATTTTGGTGATTGATACAGGGCTATGGGGAGAGAGTGGGACAGTGGGATTAGTTTGGGATTGATACAGGGCTATGGGGAGATAGTGGGACAGTGGGATTATTTTGGTGATTGATACAGGGCTATGGGGAGAGAGTGGGACAATGGGATTAGTTTGGGGATTGATACAGGGCTATGGGGGGAGAGTGGGACAGTGGGATCATTTTGGTGATTGATACAGGGCTATGGGGAGAGAGCTGGACAGTGGGATTAGTTTGGGGATTGATACAGGGCTATGGGGAGGGAGCGGGGCAGTGGGATTAGTTTGGGATTGATACAGGGCTATGGGGAGAGAGCAGGGCAGTTGGATTGGTTTGGGGATTGATACAGGGCTATAGGGAGAGAGCGGGGCAGTGGGATTAGTTTGGTGTTGATACAGGGCTATGGGGAGAGAGCGGGGCAGTGGGATCAGTTTGGGATTGATACAGGGCTATGGGGAGAGAGCGGGGCAGTGGGATTGGTTTGGGGATTGATTAAGGACTATGGGGAGCGAGCGGGGCTGTGGGATTAGTTTGGGGATTGATACAGGGCTATGGGGACAGAGGGGGGCAGTTGGATTAGTTTGGGGATTGATACAGGGCTATGCGGAGAGAGTGGGGCAGTGGGATTAGTTTGGGGTTTGATACAAGGCTATGGGGAGAGAGCGGGACAGTGGGATTAGTTTTGGATTGATACAGGGCTATGGGGATAGAGTGGGAAAGTGGGATTAGATTAGGGATTGATACAAGGCTATGGGGAGAGAGCGGCACATGGGATTAGTTTGGGATTGACACTGGGTTATGGGGAGAGAGTGGGGCAGTGGGATTAGTTTGGGGATTGATACAGGACTATGGGATAGAGCGGGCCAGTGGGATTAGTTTGGGGATTGACACTGGGTTATGGGGAGAGAGCGGGGCAGTGGGATTAGTTTGGGGATTGATACAGGGCTATGGGGAGAGAGCGGGGCATTGGGATTAGTTTGGGGATTGATACAGGGCTATGGGGAGTGAGCGGGGCAGTGGGATTAGTTGGAGATTGATACAGGGCTATAGGGAGAGAGTGGGGCAGTGGGATTAGTTTGGGGATTGATACAGGGCTATGGGGAGAGAGCGGGGCTGTGGGAATAGTTTGGGGATTTATACAGGGCTATGGGGAGAGAGTGGGGCAGTGGGATTAGTTTGGGGATTAATACAGGGCTATGGGGACAGAGTGGGGCAGTTGGATTAGTTTGGGGATTGTTACAGGGCTATGGGGAGAGAGCGGGACAGTGGGATTAGTTTGGGTTTGATACAGGGCTATGGGGACAGAGGGGGCCAGTTGATTAGTTTGGGGATTGAGACAGGACTATGGGGACAGAGAGGGGCAGTTGGATTAGTTTGGGGATTTTTACAGGGCTCTGGGGAGAGAGCTGGACAGTGGGATTAGTTTGGGGATTGATACAGTGCTATGGGGTGAGAGCGGGGCTGTGGGATTAGTTTGGGGATTGATACTGGGCTATGGGGAGAGAGCGGGGCAGTGGGATTAGTTTGGGGATTTATACAGGGCTATGTGGAGAGAGTGGGGCAGTGGGATTAGTTTGGGGATTGATACAGGGCTATGGGGAGTGAGCAGGACAGTGGGATTAGTTTGGGGATTGTTACTGGGCTGCAGAGAGAAAGCGGGGCAGTGGGAGTATTTTGGGATTGATACATGGCTATGGGGGGAGAGAGCTGGGCAGTGTGATTAGTTTGAGATTGATACAGGGCTATGGGGAGAACGTGGGCCAGTGAGATTAGTTTGGGATTGATACAGGGCTATGGGGAAAGTGTGGGGCAGTGGGATTAGTTTGGGTGTTGATACAGGGCTATGTGGAGAGAGCGGGGCAGTGGGATTAGTTTCGGATTGATACTAGGCTATGGGGAGAGATCGGGGCAGTGGGATTAGTTTGGGGATTGATACAAGGCAAAGGCGAGAGAGCGGGGCAGTGGGATTATTTTGGTGATTGATACAGGGCTATGGGGAGAGAGTGGGACAGTGGGATTAGTTTGGGGATTGATACAGGGAATTGGGGAGAGAGTGGGACAGTGGGATTAGTTTGGGATTGATACAGGGCTATGGGGAGAGAGTGGGACAGTGGGATTAGTTTGGGGATTGATACAGGACTATGGGGAGAGAGCGGGCCAGTGAGATTAGTTTGGGGATTGACACTGGGTTATGGGGAGAGAGCGGGGCAGTGTTATTAGTTTGGGGATTGATACAGGGCTATGGGGAGAGAGCGGGGCAGTGGGATTAGTTTGAGGATTGATACAGGGCTATGGGGAGAGAGCGGGGCATTGAGATTAGTTTGGGGATTGACACTGGGTTATGGGGAGAGAGCGGGGCAGTGTTATTAGTTTGGGGATTGATACAGGGCTATGGGGAGAGAGCGGGGCAGTGGGATTAGTTTGAGGATTGATACAGGGCTATGGGGAGAGAGTGGGGCAGTGGGATTAGTTTGGGGATTGATACAGGGCTATGGGGAGAGAGTGGGGCAGTGGGATTAGTTTGGGGATTAATACAGGGCTATGGGGACAGAGTGGGGCAGTTGGATTAGTTTGGGGATTGTTACAGGGCTATGGGGAGAGAGCGGGACAGTGGGATTAGTTTGGGATTGATACAGGGCTATGGGGAGAGAGCGGGGCAGAGGGTTTGGTTTGCGATTGATACAGGGCTATGGGGAGAGAGTGGGACAGTGGGATTAGTTTGGGGATTGATACAGGACTATGGGGAGAGAGCGGGCCAGTGGGATTAGTTTGGGGATTGACACTGGGTTATGGGGAGAGAGCGGGGCTGTGTTATTAGTTTGGGGATTGATACAGGGCTATGGGGAGAGAGCGGGGCAGTGGGATTAGTTTGAGGATTGATACAGGGCAATGGGGAGAGAGTGGGGCAGTGGGATTAGTTTGGGGATTGATACAGGTCTATGGGGAGAGAGCGGGCCTTTGAGATTAGTTGGGGATTGATACAGGGCTATGGGGAGAGAGCGGGGCATTGGGATTAGTTTGGGGATTGATACAGGGCTATGGGGAGAGAGTGGGACAGTGGGATTTGTTTTGTTTTGATACTGGGCTATGGGGAGAGAGCGCCTCAGTGGGATTAATTTGGGATTGATACAGGGCTAAGGGGAGAGTGTGGGAAAGTGGGATTAGTTTGGGTTTGATACTGGGATATGGGGTAAGTGCAGGGCAGTGTGATTAATTTGGGGATTGATACAGGGTAATGGGGAGAGAGTGGGGCAGTGGGATTATTTTGGGGATTGATACAGGGCTATGGGGAAAGAGTGGGGCAGTGGGATTAGTTTGGGGATTAATACAGGGCTATGGGGACAGAGTGGGGCAGTTGGATTAGTTTGGGGATTGAGACAGGACTATGGGGACAGAGAGGGGCAGTTGGATTAGTTTGGGGATTTTTACAGGGCTCTGGGGAGAGAGCTGGACAGTGGGATTAGTTTGGGGATTGATACAGGGCTATGGGGAGAGAGCTGGACAGTGGGATTAGTTTGGGCATTGATATAGGGCTATGGGGAGAGAGCGGGGCAGTGGGTTTGGTTTGCGATTGATACAGGGCTATGGGGACAGAGGGGGCCCGTTGATTAGTTTGGGGATTGAGACAGGACTATGGAGTGAGTGCTGGACAGTGGGATTTGTTTGGGATTGATACACGGCTATGGGGAGTGAGCAGGACAGTGGGATTAGTTTGGGGATTGTTACTGGGCTGCAGAGAGAAAGCGGGGCAGTGGGAATATTTTGGGATTGATACATGGCTATGGGGGGAGAGAGCGGGGCAGTGGGATTAGTTTGGGGAATGACACAGGGCTATAGGGAGATAGCGGGGCAGTGGGATTAGTTTGGGATTGATACAGGGCAATGGGGAGAACGTCGGGCAGTGGGATTAGTTTGGGATTGATACAGGGCAATGGTGAGAGAGCGAGACAGTGGGATTAGTTTGAGGATTGAGACAGGGCTATGGGGAGAGAGTGGGGCAGTGGGATTAGTTTGGGATTGATACTAGGCTATGGGGAGAGATCGGGGCAGTGGGATTAGTTTGGGGATTGATACAGGGCTATGGGGAGAGAGCGGGGCTGTGGGATTAGTTTGGAGATTGATACAGGGCAATGGTGAGAGAGCGGGACAGTGGGATTAGTTTGGGGATTGATACAGGGCGATGGGGAGAGAGCGGGGCAGTTTGATTAGTTTGGGGATTTATACAGGGCTATGGGGAGAGAGCGGGACAGTGGGATTAGTTTGGGGATTGATACAGGGCTATGGGGAGTGAGCAGGACAGTCGGATTAGTTTGGGGATTGTTACTGGGCTACGGAGAGAAAGCGGGGCAGTGGGATTACTTTGGGATTGTTGCAGGGCTATGGGAGAATGTGGGGCAGTGGGATTAGTTTGGGGATTGATACAGGGCTATGGGGAGAGAGCGGGGCAGTGGGATTATTTTGGGTATTGATACAGGGCTATGGGGAGAGAGCTGGGCAGTGGGATTAGTTTGGGGATTGACACAGGGATATGGGGAGAGAGCAGGGCAGTGGGATTAGTTTGGGATTGATACAGGGCTATGGGGAGAGAGCAGGGCATTTGGATTAGTTTGGAGATTGACACAGGGCTATGGAGAGAGAGCGGGGCAGTGGGATTGGTTTGGGGATTGATACAGGGCTATGGGGAGAGAGCGGGGCAGTGGGATTTGTTTGGGGATTGATACAGGGCTATGGGAATGAACAGGACAGTGGGATTAGTTTGGGGATTGTTACTGGGATACAGAGAGAAAGCGGGGCAGTGGGATTAGTTTGGGTCTGATACAGGGCTATGGGGAGAGAGCGGGACATTGGGTTTATTTTGGTGATTGATACAGGGGTCTGGGGAGAGAGCGGGACAGTGGGATTAAATTAGGGATTGATACAGGGCTATGGGGAGATAGCGGGACAGTGGGATTAAATTAGGGATTGATACTGGGCTATGGGGAGAGAGCGGGGCAGTGAGATTAGTTTGGGGATTGACACTGGGTTACGGGGAGAGAGTGGGGCAGTGGGATTAGTTTGGAGATTGATACAGGGCTATGGGGAGAGAGCGGGCCTGTGGGATTAGTATGGGATTGACACTGGATTATAGGGATAGAGCGGGGCAGTGGGATTAGTTTGGGGATTTATACAGGGTTATAGGGAGAGAGCGGGGCTGTGGGATTAGTTTGAGCATTGATGCATGGCTATGGAGAGAGAGCGGGGCAGTGGGATTAGTTTGGGGATTGATACAGAGCTATGGGGAGAGAGCGGGTCAATGGGATTAGTTTGGGGATTGATACAGGGCTATGGGGAGAGAGCAGGACAATGGCATTAGTTTGGGTTTGTTACTGGGATATGGGGAGAGAGCGGGACAGTGGGATTAGTTTGGGGATTGATACAGGGCTATGGGGAGAGAGCGGGGCAGTTGGATTAGTTTGGGGATTGATACTGGGACATGGGGAGAGAGCGGGACAGTGGGATTAGTTTGGGGATTGATACAGTCCAATGGGGAGAGAGCGGGGCAGTGGGTTTAGTTTGATAATTGATACAGGGCTAAGGAGAGAGAGCGGGGCAGTGTCATTTATTTGGGGATTGATACAGGGCTTTGAGGAAAGAGCGGGGCAGTGGGATTATTTTGGGATTGATACAGGGCTTTGGCAGAACGTGGGGCAGTGGGATTAGTTTGGGGATTGATACAGAGCTATGGGAAGAGATTGGGACAGTGGGATTAGTTTGGGGATTGATACAGGGCTATGGGCAGAGAGTGGGTCAGTGGGATTATTTTGGGGATTGATACAGGGCTATGGGGAGAGAGTGGGGCAGTGGGATTAGTTTGGGGATTGATGCAGGGCTATGGGGAGAGTCCAGGACAATGGGATTAGTTTGGGGTTTGATACAGGGCTATGGGGAGAGAGCGGGGCAGTGGGATTAGTTTGGGGACTGATACAGGGCTATGGGGTAGAGAGCGGGGCAGTGGGATTAGTTTGGGGATTGATACACGGCTATGAGGAGAGAGCGGGACAGTGGGATTAGTTTCGGGATTGATACAGGGCTATGGGGCGAGTGTGGGGCAGTGGGATTAGTTTGGGGATTGATACAGGGCTATGGGGAGAGATTCAGGCAGTGGGATTAGTTGGGGATTGATACAGGGCTATGGGGAGGGAGCGGGGCAGTGGGATTAGTTTGGGATTTATACAGGGCAAAGGGGAGAGAGCGGGGCAGTGGGATTAGTTTGGGATTGATACAGGGCTATGGGGAGAGAGCGGGTCAGTGGGATTACTTTGGGTTTGATACTGGGATATGGGGAGAGAACGGGGCAGTGGGATTAGTATGGGATTGATACCGAGCTACGGGAAGAGATTGGGACAGCGGGATTAGTTTGGGGATTGATACAGGGCTATGGAGAGAGAACGGGGCAGTGGGATTAGTTTGGGGATTGATACAGGGTATGGGGAGTGAGCGGGGCAGTGGGATTAGTTTGGGTTTGATACTGGGATATGGGGTAAGTGCAGGGCAGTGGGATTAGGTTGGGGATTGATACAGGGCTATGGGGAGAGAGCAGGGCTGTGTGATTAGTTTGTGGATTGATACAGGGCTATGGGGAGAGAGCGGGGCAGTGGGATTAGTTTGGGGATTGATACAGGGCTATGGGGAGAGAGTGGGGCAGTGGGATTAGTTTGGGATTGACACAGGGCTATTGGAAAGGAGCGGGGCAGTGGGATTATTTTGGAGATTGATACAGGTCTATAAGGAGCGAGTAGGGCAGTGGGATTTATTTGGCGATTGATACAGGGCTATTGGGTGTGAGCGGGGTAGTGGGATTCGTTTGGGGATTGATACAGTGCTATGGGGAGAGGGCGGAGCAGTGGGATTAGTTTGGGGATTGATACAGGGCTATGGGGAGAGAATGGGGCAGTGGGATTAGTTTGGGGATTGATACAGGGCTATGGGGAGTGAGCGGTGCGGTGGGATTAGTTTGCAGATTGATACAGGGCTATGAGAGAACATGACGCTTTGGGATATGTTTGCGGATTGATACAGGGCTATTGGGTGTGAGGGGGCAGTGGGATTATTTTGGGGATTGATACAGGGCTATGGGGAGAGAGCTGGGCAGTGGGATTAGTTTGGGATTGATACAGAGCAATGGGGAGAGAGCAGGGCAGTGGGATTAGTTTGGGGATTGATACAGAGCTATGGGGAGAGACCGGGGCAGTGGGATTAGTTTGGGATTGATACAGGGCGATGGGAAGAGAGCGGGACAGTGGGATTAGTTTGGGATTAATACAGGGCTATGGGGAGCGAGCGGGACAGTGGGATTAGTTTGGGAATGACACTGGTTTATGGGGAGAGACCGGGGCAGTGGGATTAGTTTGGGATTGATACAGGGCTATGGGGAGAGAGCGGGACAGTGGGATTAGTTTGGGGATTGATACAGGGCTATGGGGAGAGAGGGGGGCAGTGGGATTAGTTTGGAGATTGATACAGGGCTATGGGGAGAGAGCGGGGCAGTGGGATTAGTTTGGGATTGATACAGGGCTATGGGGAGAGAGCGGGGCAGTGGGATTAGTTTGGGATTGATACAGGGCTTTGGGGAGAGAGCGGGGCAGTGTTATTAGTTTGGGGATTGATACAGGGCTATGGGGAGAGAGCAGAGCATTGTGATTAGTTTGGGGATTGATACAGGGCTATGGGGAGAGAGCGGGGCAGTGGGATTAGTTCAGGGATTGAGACAGGGCAATGGGGTAAGTGCAGGGCAGTGGGATTAGTTTGGGAATTGATACAGGGCTATGGGGAGACAGTGGGTCAGTGGGATTTGTTTGGGATTTATACAGGGTTATGGGGAGAGAGTGGGGCAGTGGGATTAATTTGGGATTGATACAGGGCTATGGGGAGAGAGCGGGGCAGTGGGATTAGTTTGGGATTTATACAGGGCTATGGGGCGAGATCGGGGCAGTGGGATTAGTTTGGGGATTGATACAGTGCTATGGGGAGAGAGCAGTGAAATGGGATTAGTTTGGGGATTGATACAGGGCTATGGGGCGAGAGCGGGACAGTGGGATTAGTTTGGGTTTGGTACTGGTATATGGGGTAAGTGCAGGGTAGTGGGGTTACTTTGGGGATTTATACAGCGCTACGTGGAGAGAGCGGGGCAGTGGGATTAGTTTGGGAATTGATACAGGGAATTGGGGAGGGAGTGGGGCAGTACTATTAGTTTGGGTTTGACACAGGGATTTGGGGAGAGAGCGGGACAGTGGGATTAGTTTGTGGATTGATACAGGTCTACGGGGAGAGAGCGGGACAGTGGGATTAGTTTGGGGATTGATACAGGGCTATGGGGAGAGAGCGGGGCAGTGGGATTAGTTAGGAGATTGATACAGGGTTATGGGGAGTGAGCGGGGCGGTGGGATTAGTTTGCGGATTGATACAGGGCTAAGGGAGAACATGAGGCTTTGGGATAAGTTTGCGGATTGATACAGGGCTATTGGGTGTGAGGGGGCAGTGCGATTATTTTGGGGATTGATACAGGGCTATGGGAAGAGAGCGGGGCAGTGGGATTAGTTTGGGGATTGATACAGGGCTATGGGGAGAGAGTGGGGCAATGGGATTAGTTTGGGTTTGATACTGGGATATGAGGTAAGTGCAGGGCAGAGGGATTAGTTTGGGGATTGATACAGGGCTAAGGGAGAACATGAGGCTTTGGGATAAGTTTGCGGATTGATACAGGGCTATTGGGTGTGAGGGGGCAGTGGGATTATTTTGGGGATTGATACAGGGCTATGGGAAGAGAGCGGGGCAGTGGGATTAGTTTGGGGATTGATACAGGGCTATGGGGAGAGAGCGGGACAGTAGGATTAGTTTGGGGATTGATACAGGGCTATGGGGAGAGAGTGGGGCAGTGGGATTAGTTTGGGGATTGATACAGGGCTATGGGGAGAGAGCAGGACAGTGGGATTAGTTTGAGATTGATACAGGGCTATGGGGAGAGAGCGGGACAGTGGGATTAGTTTGGGGATTGATACAGGGCTATGAGGAGAGAGCGGGACAGTGGGATTAGTTTGGGATTGATACAGGGCTATGGGGAGAGAGCGGGGCAGTGTTATTAGTTTGGGGATTGATACAGGGCTATGGGGTAAGTGCAGGGCAGTGGGATTAGTTTGGGAATTGATACAGGGCTATGGGGAGAGAGCGGGGCAGTGGGATTAGTTTGCGGATTTATACAGCGCTAGGTGGAGAGAGCGGGGCAGTGGGATTAGTTTGGGTATTGATACAGGGCTATGGGGAGAGAGTGGGACAGTGGGATTAGTTTGGGATTGATACAGGGCTACGGGTAGAGAGCGGGGCATTGGGATTCATTTGGGGATTGATACAGGGCTTTGGAGAGAGAGTGGGACAGTGGGATTAGTTTGGGGATTGATACAGGGCTATGGGGAGAGAGTGGGGCAGTGGGATTAGTTTGGGGATTGATACAGGGCTATGGGTAGAGAGTGGGGCAGTGGGATTAGTTTGGGGATTGATACTGGGCTATGGGTAGAGAGCAGGTCTTTGGGATTAGTTTGGGTTTGATACTGGGATATGGGGAGAGAGCAGGGCAGTGGGATTAGTTTGGGGATTGATACAGGGCTATGGGGAGAGAGCAGGACAGTGGGATTTGTTTGGGGATTGATACAGGGCTATGGGGAGAGAGCGGGACAGTGGGATTAGTTTGGGATTAATACAGGGCTATGGGGAGCGAGCGGGACAGTGGGATTAGTTTGGGAATGACACTGGTTTATGGGGAGAGACCGGGGCAATGGGATTAGTTTGGGATTGATACAGGGCTATGGGGAGAGAGCGGGACAGTGGGATTAGTTTGGGGATTGATACAGGGCTATGGGGAGAGAGGGGGGCAGTGGGATTAGTTTGGAGATTGATGCAGGGCTATGGGGAGAGAGCGGGGCAGTGGGATTAGTTTGGGATTGATACAGGGCTATGGGGAGAGAGCGGGGCAGTGGGATTAGTTTGGGATTGATACAGGGCTATGGGGAGAGAGCGGGGCAGTGTTATTAGTTTGGGGATTGATACAGGGCTATGGGGAGAGAGCAGAGCATTGGGATAAGTTTGGGGATTGATACAGGGCTATGGGGAGAGAGCGGGGCAGTGGGATTAGTTCAGGGATTGAGACAGGGCAATGGGGTAAATGCAGGGCAGTGGGATTAGTTTGGGAATTGATACAGGGCTATGGGGAGACAGTGGGTCAGTGGGATTTGTTTGGGATTTATACAGGGTTATGGGGAGAGAGTGGGGCAGTGGGATTAATTTGGGATTGATACAGGGCTATGGGGAGAGAGCGGGGCAGTGGGATTAGTTTGGGATTTATACAGGGCTATGGGGCGAGATCGGGGCAGTGGGATTAGTTTGGGATTGATACAGGGCTATGGGGAGAGAGCAGGGAAATGGGATTAGTTTGGGGATTGATACAGGGCTAAGGGGAGAGTGCGGGACAGTGAGATTAGTTTGGGGATTGATACAGTGCTATGGGGAGAGAGCGGGGCAGTGGGATTTGTTTGGGGATTGATACAGGGCTATGGGGAGAGAGCAGGGAAATGGGATTAGTTTGGGGATTGATACAGGGCTAAGAGGAGAGAGCGGGACAGTGGGATTAGTTTGGGGATTGATACAGGGCTATGGGGCGAGAGCGGGACAGTGGGATTAGTTTGGGTTTGGTACTGGTATATGGGGTAAGTGCAGGGTAGTGGGGTTACTTTGGGGATTTATACAGCGCTACGTGGAGAGAGCGGGGCAGTGGGATTGGTTTGGGAATTGATACAGGGAATTGGGGAGGGAGTGGGGCAGTGGGATTAGTTTGTGGATTGATACAGGGCTATGGGGAGAGAGCGGGGCAGTGGGATTAGTTTGGAGATTGATACAGGGTTATGGGGAGTGAGCGGGGCGGTGGGATTAGTTTGCGGATTGATACAGGGCTATTGGGTGTGAGGGGGCAGTGGGATTATTTTGGGGATTGATACAGGGCTATGGGAAGAGAGCGGGGCAGTGGGATTAGTTTAGGGATTGATACAGGGCTCTGGGGAGAGAGCGGGGCAGTGGGAATAGTTTGGGATTGATACAGAGCTATGGGGAGAGAGCGGGACAGTGGGATTAGTTTGGGGATTGATACAGGGTGATGGGGAGAGAGCGGGGCATTGGGATTAGTTTGGGGATTGATACAGGACTATGGGGAGAGAGCGCAGCAGTGGGATTAGTTTGTGGATTGATACAGGGCTATGGGGAGAGAGCGGGGCAGTGGGATTAGTTTGGTGATTGATACAGGACTATGGGGAGAGAGTGGGGCAGTGGGATTAGTTTGGGGATTGATACAGGGCTATGGGGAGAGCGCGGGACAGTGGGATTAGTTTGGTGATTGATACAGGGCTATGGGGAGAGAACGGGGCAGTGGGATTAGTTTGGTGATTGATACACGGCTATTGGGACAGTGCGGGGCAGTGGGATTAGTTTGGGGATTGATACAGGGCTATGGGGAGAGAGCGGGGCAGTGGGATTAGTTTGGGGATTGATACACGGCTATGGGGAGAGTGCGGGGCAGTGGGATTAGATTGGGATTGATACACGGCTATGGGGAGAGAGCAGGGAAGTGGGATTAGTTTGGGGTTTGATACAGGGCTACGGGGAGAGAGCGGGGCAGTGGGATTTGTTTTGGATTGATACAGGGCTATGGGGAGAGAGCGGGGCAGTGGGATTAGTTTGGGGATTGATACAGGGCTATGGGGAGAGAGCGGGGCAGTGGGATTAGTTTGGTGATTGATACAGGATTATGGGGAGAGAGCGGGGCAGTGGGATTAGTTTGTGGATTGATACAGGGCTATGGGGAGAGAGCGGGGCAGTGGGATTAGTTTGGGGATTGATACAGGGCTATGGGGAGAGAGCGGGACAGTGGGATTAGTTTGGTGATTGATACAGGGCTATGGGGAGAGAGCGGGGCAGTGGGATTAGTTGGGGATTGATACAGGGTTTTGTGGAGAGAGCGGGGCAGTGGGATTAGTTTGGGGATTGATACAGGGCTATGGGGACAGTGCGAAGCAGTGGGATTAGTTTGGGGATTGATACAGGGCTATGGGGACAGTGCGGGGTTGTGGGATTAGTTTGGGGATTGATACACGGCTATGGGGACAGTGCGGTGTAGTGGGATTAGATTGGGATTGATACCCGGCTATGGGGAGAGAGCGGGGCAGTGGGATTAGTTTGGGGATTGATATAGGGCTACGGGGAGAGAGCGGGGCAGTGGGATTAGTTTGGTGATTGATACAGGGCTATGGGGAGAGAGCGGGGCAGTGGGATTAGTTTGGGGATTGATACAGGGATATGGGGAGAGAGCAGGGAAGTGGGATTAATTTGGAGATTGTTACAGGCCAATGGCGATGGTGCGGGTCAGTGGGATTAGTTTGGGGATGGATACCGGGCTATGGGGAGAGAGTGGGACAGTGGGATTAGTTTGTGGATTGATACAGGACTATGGGGAGAGAGCGGGGCATTGGGATTAGTTTGTGGATTGATACAGGACTATGGGGAGAAATTGGAGCAGTGGGATTTGTTTGGGGATTGATACAGGGCCACGGGGAGAGTGCGGGGCAGTGGGATTAGTTTGGGGATGGATCCAGGGCTATGGGGAGAGAGTGGGGCAGTGGGATTAGTTTGGGGATTGATACAGGACTATGGGGAGAGATTGGGGCAGTGGGATTAGTTTGGGGATTGATACAGGACTATGGGGAGAGATTGGGGCAGTGGGATTAGTTTGGGGATTGATACAGGGCTATGGGGAGTGAGCGGGGCAGTGCAATTAGTTTGGGGATGGATACAGGGCTGTGGGGAGTGAGTGGGGCAGTGGGATTAGTTTGGGGATTGATACACGGCTATAGGGAGAGGGTGGGGCAGTGGGATTAGTTTGGGGATTGATACAGGGCTATGGGAAGAGAGCGGGACAGAGGGATTAGTTTAGGGATTGATACAGGGCTATGGGGAGAGAGCGGGACAGTGGGATTAGTTTGGGGATTGATACAGGGCTATGGGGAGAGAGCGGGTCAGTAGGATTAGTTTGGGGATTGATACAGGGCTATGGGGAGAGAGCGGGACAGTGGGATTAGTTTGGGGATTGATACAGGGCTATGGGGAGAGAGCGGGGCAGTGGGATTACTTGGGTATTGATACAGGGCTATGGGGAGAGAGCGGGGCAGTTGGATTAGTTTGGGGATTGATACATGGCTATTGGGTGTGAGCGGGGCAGTGGGATTTGTTTGGGGATTGATACAGGCCTATGGGGTGAGAGCAGGACAGTGGGATTAGTTTGGGTTTTGTTACAGGTCTATCGGGAGAGAGCGGGGCAGTGGGTTTAGTTTAGGATTGATTCAGGGCTATGGGGAGAGAGTGGGGCAGTGGGATTCGTTTGGGGATTGATACAGGTCTATTGGGGAGAGAGCGGGACATTGGGAATCGTTTGTGATTGATATAGGGCTATGGGGACAGAGCGGGGCAGTGGCATTAGTTTGGGGATTGATACAGGGCAATGGGGAGAGAGTGGGACAGTGGGATTAGTTTGGCAATTTATACAGCGCTATGAGGAGAGAGTGGGGCAGTGGGATTAGTTTGGGGATTGATACAAGGCTATGGGGAGAGAACAGGGCAGTGGGAATTATTTGGGGATTGATACAGGGCTCTGGGGAGAGAGCGGGGCAGTGGGATTAGTATGGGTATTGATACAGGATAATGGGGAGAGAGTGGGGCAGAGGGATTTGTTTGGGATTGATACTGGGTAATGGGGAGAGAGTGGGACAGTGGCATGAGTTTGGTCTATGGGGATCAGCGCGGGACAGTGGGATTAGTTTAGGGATTGATACAGGGCTATGGGGAGAGAGTGGGGCAGTGGGATTAGTTTGGGGATTGTTACTGGCCTACGGGGAGAGATCGGGGCAGTGGGATTAGTTTAGGAATTGATACAGGGCTGTGGGGAGAGAGTGGGACAGTGGGATTAGTTTGGGGATTGATACATGGCTATGGGGATAGAGCGAGGCATTGGGATTAGTTTGGAGTTTGATACAGGGCTATGGGGAGAGAGCGGGGCAGTGGGATTAGTTTGGGGATTGATACAGGGCTATGGGGAGAGAGCTGTGCAGTGGGATTAGTTTGGGGAGCGATACAGGGCTATGGGGGGAGAGTGGAACAGTGGGATTAGATTTGGTATTGTTACAGGGCTATGGCGAGATAGCGGAACAGTGGGATAAGTTTGGGGATTGATACAGGTCTATGGAGAGAGAGCGGGAGAGTGGGTTTAGTTTGGTGATTGGTACAGGGCTATGGGGAGAGAGTGGGGCAGTGGGATTAGTTTGGGGATTGATACAGGGCTATGGGGAGAGAGCGGGGCAGTGGGATTAGTTTGGGGATTGATACAGGGATATGGGGAGAGAGCGGGGCAGTGGGATTAGTTTGGGGATTGATACAGGGCTATGGGGCGAGAGCGGGACAGTGGGATTAGTTTGGGGATTGATACAGGGCTATGGGGAGAGACTGGGGCAGTGGGATTAGTGTGGGGATTGATAGTGGTCCATGGGGAGAGGGCGGGGCAGTGGGATTAGTTTGGGATTGATACAAGGCTATGGGGAGAGAGCGCGTCAGTGGGATTAATTTGGGTTTAATACAGGGCTATGGGGAGAGAGCAGGGCAGTGGGATTAGTTTGGGATTGATACAGGGCTATGGGGAGAGAGTGGGGCAGTGGGATTAGTTTGGGGATTGGTACAGGGCAATGGGGAGTGAGTGGGGCATTGAAATTATTTTGGGATTGATACAGGGCTATGGGGAGAGAGCCGGAAAGTGTTATCAGTTTGGGATTGATACAGGGCTATGGGGAGAGAGCGGGACAGTGGGATTAGTTTGGGTATTGATACAGGGCTAAGGGGAGAGAGCGGGACAGTGGGATTAGTTTGGGGATTGATACAGGGCTACGGGGAGAGAGCGGGTCAGTGGGATTAGTTTGGGGATTGATACTGGGCTATGGGGAGAGAGCCGGAAAGTGTTATCAGTTTGGGATTGATACACGGTTATGGGGAGAGAGCGGGACAGTGGGATTAGTTTGGGGATTGATACAGGGCTATGGGGAGAGCGCGGGGCAGTGAGATTAGTTTGGGGATTGATACAGGGCAATGGATAGAGAGAGGGCAGTGGGATTAGTTTGGGGATTGATACACGGCTATGGGGAGAGCGCGGGGCAGTGAGATTAGTTTGGGGATTGATACAGGGCAATGGATAGAGAGAGGGCAGTGAGATTAGTTTGGGGATTGATACAGGGCAATGGATAGAGAGAGGGCAGTGGGATTAGTTTGGGAATTGAGACAGGGCTATGGGGAGTGAGCAGGTCAGTGAGATTAGTTTGGGGATTGTTACTGGGCTACAGAGAGAAAGCGTTACAGTGGTATTATTTTGGGATTGATACAGTGCTATGGGGGGAGAGTGTGACAGTGGGATTAGTTTTGGGATTGTAACAGGGCTAGGGGGATACAGTGGGGCAGTGGGATAAATTTGTGGCTTGTTTCAGGGCTATGGGGAGAGAGTGGGAGAGTGGGATTAGTTTGGGGATTGATACAGGGCTATGGGGCAAGAGCGGGACAGTGGGATTAGTTTGGGGATTGATACAGGGCTATGGGGAGAGAGCGGGGCAGTGGGATTAGTTTGGGGATTGATACAGGGCTATGGGGAGAGAGCCAGGCAGAGGGATTGGTTTGGGATTGATACAGGGCTACGGGGAGAGAGCGGGACAGTGGGATTAGTTTGGGATTGATACAGGGCTATGGGGAGAGAGCGGGACAGTGGGATTAGGTTGGGATTGATACAGGGCTCTGGGGAGACAGCGGGACAGTGCGATTAGTTGGTGATTTATACAGGGCTATTTGGAGAGAGCGGGGCAGTGGGATTAGTTGGGGATTGATAAAGAGCTATGGGGAGAGAGCAGGGCAGTGGGATTAGTATGGGATTGATACAGGGCTATGGGGAGAGAGCGGGGCAGTGGGATTAGTTGGGGATTGATACAGAGCTATGGGGAGAGAGCTGGGCAGTGGGATTAGTTTGGGATTGATACAGGGCTATGGGGAGAGAGCAGGGCAGTGGGATTAGTTTGGGGATTGATACAGAGCTATGGGGAGAGAGCGGGGCAGTGGGATTAGTTTGGGATTGATACTGGGTAATGGGGAGAGAGTGGGGCAGTGGGATTAGTTTGGGATTGATTCAGTGCTATGGGGAGAGAGCGGGGCAGTGGGATTTGTTTGGGGATTGATACAGGGCTATGGGGAGAGAGCAGGGAAATGGGATTAGTTTGGGGATTGATACAGGGCTAAGAGGAGAGAGCGGGACAGTGGGATTAGTTTGGGGATTGATACAGGGCTATGGGGCGAGAGCGGGACAGTGGGATTAGTTTGGGTTTGGTACTGGTATATGGGGTAAGTGCAGGGTAGTGGGGTTACTTTGGGGATTTATACAGCGCTACGTGGAGAGAGCGGGGCAGTGGGATTGGTTTGGGAATTGATACAGGGAATTGGGGAGGGAGTGGGGCAGTGGGATTAGTTTGTGGATTGATACAGGGCTATGGGGAGAGAGCGGGGCAGTGGGATTAGTTTGGAGATTGATACAGGGTTATGGGGAGTGAGCGGGGCGGTGGGATTAGTTTGCGGATTGATACAGGGCTATTGGGTGTGAGGGGGCAGTGGGATTATTTTGGGGATTGATACAGGGCTATGGGAAGAGAGCGGGGCAGTGGGATTAGTTTAGGGATTGATACAGGGCTCTGGGGAGAGAGCGGGGCAGTGGGAATAGTTTGGGATTGATACAGAGCTATGGGGAGAGAGCGGGACAGTGGGATTAGTTTGGGGATTGATACAGGGTGATGGGGAGAGAGCGGGGCATTGGGATTAGTTTGGGGATTGATACAGGACTATGGGGAGAGAGCGCAGCAGTGGGATTAGTTTGTGGATTGATACAGGGCTATGGGGAGAGAGCGGGGCGGTGGGATTAGTTTGGTGATTGATACAGGACTATGGGGAGAGAGTGGGGCAGTGGGATTAGTTTGGGGATTGATACAGGGCTATGGGGAGAGCGCGGGACAGTGGGATTAGTTTGGTGATTGATACAGGGCTATGGGGAGAGAACGGGGCAGTGGGATTAGTTTGGTGATTGATACACGGCTATTGGGACAGTGCGGGGCAGTGGGATTAGTTTAGGGATTGATACAGGGCTATGGGGAGAGAGCGGGGCAGTGGGATTAGTTTGGGGATTGATACACGGCTATGGGGAGAGTGCGGGGCAGTGGGATTAGATTGGGATTGATACACGGCTATGGGGAGAGAGCAGGGAAGTGGGATTAGTTTGGGGTTTGATACAGGGCTACGGGGAGAGAGCGGGGCAGTGGGATTTGTTTTGGATTGATACAGGGCTATGGGGAGAGAGCGGGGCAGTGGGATTAGTTTGGGGATTGATACAGGGCTATGGGGAGAGAGCGGGGCAGTGGGATTAGTTTGGTGATTGATACAGGATTATGGGGAGAGAGCGGGGCAGTGGGATTAGTTTGTGGATTGATACAGGGCTATGGGGAGAGAGCGGGGCAGTGGGATTAGTTTGGGGATTGATACAGGGCTATGGGGAGAGAGCGGGACAGTGGGATTAGTTTGGTGATTGATACAGGGCTATGGGGAGAGAGCGGGGCAGTGGGATTAGTTGGGGATTGATACAGGGTTTTGTGGAGAGAGCGGGGCAGTGGGATTAGTTTGGGGATTGATACAGGGCTATGGGGACAGTGCGAAGCAGTGGGATTAGTTTGGGGATTGATACAGGGCTATGGGGACAGTGCGGGGTTGTGGGATTAGTTTGGGGATTGATACACGGCTATGGGGACAGTGCGGTGTAGTGGGATTAGATTGGGATTGATACCCGGCTATGGGGAGAGAGCGGGGCAGTGGGATTAGTTTGGGGATTGATATAGGGCTACGGGGAGAGAGCGGGGCAGTGGGATTAGTTTGGTGATTGATACAGGGCTATGGGGAGAGAGCGGGGCAGTGGGATTAGTTTGGGGATTGATACAGGGATATGGGGAGAGAGCAGGGAAGTGGGATTAATTTGGAGATTGTTACAGGCCAATGGCGATGGTGCGGGTCAGTGGGATTAGTTTGGGGATGGATACCGGGCTATGGGGAGAGAGTGGGACAGTGGGATTAGTTTGTGGATTGATACAGGACTATGGGGAGAGAGCGGGGCATTGGGATTAGTTTGTGGATTGATACAGGACTATGGGGAGAAATTGGAGCAGTGGGATTTGTTTGGGGATTGATACAGGGCCACGGGGAGAGTGCGGGGCAGTGGGATTAGTTTGGGGATGGATCCAGGGCTATGTGGAGAGAGTGGGGCAGTGGGATTAGTTTGGGGATTGATACAGGACTATGGGGAGAGATTGGGGCAGTGGGATTAGTTTGGGGATTGATACAGGACTATGGGGAGAGATTGGGGCAGTGGGATTAGTTTGGGGATTGATACAGGGCTATGGGGAGTGAGCGGGGCAGTGCAATTAGTTTGGGGATGGATACAGGGCTGTGGGGAGTGAGTGGGGCAGTGGGATTAGTTTGGGGATTGATACACGGCTATAGGGAGAGGGTGGGGCAGTGGGATTAGTTTGGGGATTGATACAGGGCTATGGGAAGAGAGCGGGACAGAGGGATTAGTTTAGGGATTGATACAGGGCTATGGGGAGAGAGCGGGACAGTGGGATTAGTTTGGGGATTGATACAGGGCTATGGGGAGAGAGCGGGTCAGTAGGATTAGTTTGGGGATTGATACAGGGCTATGGGGAGAGAGCGGGACAGTGGGATTAGTTTGGGGATTGATACAGGGCTATGGGGAGAGAGCGGGGCAGTGGGATTACTTGGGTATTGATACAGGGCTATGGGGAGAGAGCGGGGCAGTTGGATTAGTTTGGGGATTGATACATGGCTATTGGGTGTGAGCGGGGCAGTGGGATTTGTTTGGGGATTGATACAGGCCTATGGGGTGAGAGCAGGACAGTGGGATTAGTTTGGGTTTTGTTACAGGTCTATCGGGAGAGAGCGGGGCAGTGGGTTTAGTTTAGGATTGATTCAGGGCTATGGGGAGAGAGTGGGGCAGTGGGATTCGTTTGGGGATTGATACAGGTCTATTGGGGAGAGAGCGGGACATTGGGAATCGTTTGTGATTGATATAGGGCTATGGGGACAGAGCGGGGCAGTGGCATTAGTTTGGGGATTGATACAGGGCAATGGGGAGAGAGTGGGACAGTGGGATTAGTTTGGCAATTTATACAGCGCTATGAGGAGAGAGTGGGGCAGTGGGATTAGTTTGGGGATTGATACAAGGCTATGGGGAGAGAACAGGGCAGTGGGAATTATTTGGGGATTGATACAGGGCTCTGGGGAGAGAGCGGGGCAGTGGGATTAGTATGGGTATTGATACAGGATAATGGGGAGAGAGTGGGGCAGAGGGATTTGTTTGGGATTGATACTGGGTAATGGGGAGAGAGTGGGACAGTGGCATGAGTTTGGTCTATGGGGATCAGCGCGGGACAGTGGGATTAGTTTAGGGATTGATACAGGGCTATGGGGAGAGAGTGGGGCAGTGGGATTAGTTTGGGGATTGTTACTGGCCTACGGGGAGAGATCGGGGCAGTGGGATTAGTTTAGGAATTGATACAGGGCTGTGGGGAGAGAGTGGGACAGTGGGATTAGTTTGGGGATTGATACATGGCTATGGGGATAGAGCGAGGCATTGGGATTAGTTTGGAGTTTGATACAGGGCTATGGGGAGAGAGCGGGGCAGTGGGATTAGTTTGGGGATTGATACAGGGCTATGGGGAGAGAGCTGTGCAGTGGGATTAGTTTGGGGAGCGATACAGGGCTATGGGGGGAGAGTGGAACAGTGGGATTAGATTTGGTATTGTTACAGGGCTATGGCGAGATAGCGGAACAGTGGGATAAGTTTGGGGATTGATACAGGTCTATGGAGAGAGAGCGGGAGAGTGGGTTTAGTTTGGTGATTGGTACAGGGCTATGGGGAGAGAGTGGGGCAGTGGGATTAGTTTGGGGATTGATACAGGGCTATGGGGAGAGAGCGGGGCAGTGGGATTAGTTTGGGGATTGATACAGGGATATGGGGAGAGAGCGGGGCAGTGGGATTAGTTTGGGGATTGATACAGGGCTATGGGGCGAGAGCGGGACAGTGGGATTAGTTTGGGGATTGATACAGGGCTATGGGGAGAGACTGGGGCAGTGGGATTAGTGTGGGGATTGATAGTGGTCCATGGGGAGAGGGCGGGGCAGTGGGATTAGTTTGGGATTGATACAAGGCTATGGGGAGAGAGCGCGTCAGTGGGATTAATTTGGGTTTAATACAGGGCTATGGGGAGAGAGCAGGGCAGTGGGATTAGTTTGGGATTGATACAGGGCTATGGGGAGAGAGTGGGGCAGTGGGATTAGTTTGGGGATTGGTACAGGGCAATGGGGAGTGAGTGGGGCATTGAAATTATTTTGGGATTGATACAGGGCTATGGGGAGAGAGCCGGAAAGTGTTATCAGTTTGGGATTGATACAGGGCTATGGGGAGAGAGCGGGACAGTGGGATTAGTTTGGGTATTGATACAGGGCTAAGGGGAGAGAGCGGGACACTGGGATTAGTTTGGGGATTGATACAGGGCTACGGGGAGAGAGCGGGTCAGTGGGATTAGTTTGGGGATTGATACTGGGCTATGGGGAGAGAGCCGGAAAGTGTTATCAGTTTGGGATTGATACACGGTTATGGGGAGAGAGCGGGACAGTGGGATTAGTTTGGGGATTGATACACGGCTATGGGGAGAGCGCGGGGCAGTGAGATTAGTTTGGGGATTGATACAGGGCAATGGATAGAGAGAGGGCAGTGGGATTAGTTTGGGGATTGATACACGGCTATGGGGAGAGCGCGGGGCAGTGAGATTAGTTTGGGGATTGATACAGGGCAATGGATAGAGAGAGGGCAGTGAGATTAGTTTGGGGATTGATACAGGGCAATGGATAGAGAGAGGGCAGTGGGATTAGTTTGGGAATTGAGACAGGGCTATGGGGAGTGAGCAGGTCAGTGAGATTAGTTTGGGGATTGTTACTGGGCTACAGAGAGAAAGCGTTACAGTGGTATTATTTTGGGATTGATACAGTGCTATGGGGGGAGAGTGTGACAGTGGGATTAGTTTTGGGATTGTAACAGGGCTAGGGGGATACAGTGGGGCAGTGGGATAAATTTGTGGCTTGTTTCAGGGCTATGGGGAGAGAGTGGGAGAGTGGGATTAGATTACGATTGATACAGGGCTATGGGGAGAGTGTGGAGCAGTGGGATTAGTTGTGGATTGATACAGGGCTATGTGGAGAGAGTGGGGCAGTGGGATTAGTTTGGGGATTGATACAGGGCTATGGGGCAAGAGCGGGACAGTGGGATTAGTTTGGGGATTGATACAGGGCTATGGGGAGAGAGCGGGGGCAGTGGGATTAGTTTGGGGATTGATACAGGGCTATGGGGAGAGAGCCAGGCAGAGGGATTAGTTTGGGATTGATACAGGGCTACGGGGAGAGAGCGGGACAGTGGGATTAGTTTGGGATTGATACAGGGCTATGGGGAGAGAGCGGGACAGTGGGATTAGGTTGGGATTGATACAGGGCTCTGGGGAGACAGCGGGACAGTGCGATTAGTTGGTGATTTATACAGGGCTATTTGGAGAGAGCGGGGCAGTGGGATTAGTTGGGGATTGATAAAGAGCTATGGGGAGAGAGCAGGGCAGTGGGATTAGTATGGGATTGATACAGGGCTATGGGGAGAGAGCGGGGCAGTGGGATTAGTTGGGGATTGATACAGAGCTATGGGGAGAGAGCTGGGCAGTGGGATTAGTTTGGGATTGATACAGGGCTATGGGGAGAGAGCAGGGCAGTGGGATTAGTTTGGGGATTGATACAGAGCTATGGGGAGAGAGCGGGGCAGTGGGATTAGTTTGGGATTGATACTGGGTAATGGGGAGAGAGTGGGGCAGTGGGATTAGTTTGGGATTGATTCAGTGCTATGGGGAGAGAGCGGGGCAGTGGGATTTGTTTGGGGATTGATACAGGTCTATTGGGGAGCGAGCGGGGCAGTGGGATTAGTTTGGGATTGATACATGGCTAAGGGGCGAAGGCGGGGCAGTGGGTTTAGTTTGGGGATTGATACAGGGCTCTGGAGAGGGAGCAGGGCAGTGTAATTTATTTGGGGATTGATAAAGGGCTATTGGGAAAGAGCGGGGCAGTGGGATTATTTTGGGATTGATACAGGGCTATGGGGAGAGAATTGGGCAGTGTTATTAGTTTGGGGATTGATACAGGGCTATGGGGAGAGAGCGGGACAGTGGGATTAGTTTGGGGATTGATACAGGGCTATGGGGAGAGAGTGGGGCAGTGGGATTAGTTTGTGGATTGATACAGGGCTATGGGGAGAGAGCGGGGCATTGGGATTAGTTTGGGGATTGTTACAGGACTATGGGGAGAGAGCGCAGCAGTGGGATTAGTTTGTGGATTGATACAGGGCTATGGGGAGAGAGCGGGGCGGTGGGATTAGTTTGGTGATTGATACAGGACTATGGGGAGAGAGTTGGGCAGTGGGATTAGTTTGGGGATTGATACAGGGCTATGGGGAGAGCGCGGGACAGTGGGATTAGTTTGGTGATTGATACAGTGCTATGGGGAGAGAACGGGGCAGTGGGATTAGTTTGGTGATTGATACACGGCTATTGGGACAGTGCGGGGCAGTGGGATTAGTTTGGGGATTGATACAGGGCTATGGGGAGAGAGCGGGGCAGTGGGATTAGTTTGGGGATTGATACACGGCTATGGGGACAGTGCGGGGCAGTGGGATTAGATTGGGATTGTTACACGGCTATGGGGAGAGAGCAGGGAAGTGGGATTAGTTTGGGGATTGATACAGGGCTACGGGGAGAGAGCGGGGCAGTGGGATTTGTTTTGGATTGATACAGGGCTATGGGGAGAGAGCGGGGCAGTGGGATTAGTTTGGGGATTGATACAGGGCTATGGGGAGAGAGCGGGGCAGTGGGATTAGTTTGGTGATTGATACAGGATTATGGGGAGAGAGCGGGGCAGTGGGATTAGTTTGTGGATTGATACAGGGCTATGGGGAGAGAGCGGGGCAGTGGGATTATTTTGGGGATTGATACAGGGCTATGGGGAGAGAGCGGGACAGTGGGATTAGTTTGGTGATTGATACAGGGCTATGGGGAGAGAGCGGGGCAGTGGGATTAGTTTGGGGATTGATACAGGGCTATGGGGACAGTGCGAAGCAGTGGGATTAGTTTGGGGATTGATACAGGGCTATGGGGACAGTGCGGGGTAGTGGGATTAGTTTGGGGATTGATACACGGCTATGGGGAAAGTGCGGTGTAGTGGGATTAGATTGGGATTGATACCCGGCTATGGGGAGAGAGCGGGGCAGTGGGATTAGTTTGGGGATTGATATAGGGCTACGGGGAGAGAGCGGGGCAGTGGGATTAGTTTGGTGATTGATACAGGGCTATGGGGAGAGAGCGGGGCAGTGGGATTAGTTTGGGGATTGATACAGGGATATGGGGAGAGAGCAGGGAAGTGGGATTAATTTGGAGATTGTTACAGGCCAATGGCGATGGTGCGGGTCAGTGGGATTAGTTTGGGGATGGATACCGGGCTATGGGGAGAGAGTGGGACAGTGGGATTAGTTTATGGATTGATACAGGACTATGGGGAGAGAGCGGGGCATTGGGATTAGTTTGTGGATTGATACAGGACTATGGGGAGAGATTGGGGCAGTGGGATTTGTTTGGGGATTGATACAGGGCCACGGGGAGAGTGCGGGGCAGTGGGGTTAGTTTGGGGATGGATCCAGGGCTATGGGGAGAGAGTGGGGCAGTGGGATTAGTTTGGGGATTGATACAGGACTATGGGGAGAGATTGGGGCAGTGGGATTAGTTTGGGGATTGATACAGGACTATGGGGAGAGATTGGGGCAGTGGGATTAGTTTGGGGATTGATACAGGGCTATGGGGAGTGAGCGGGGCAGTGCAATTAGTTTGGGGATGGATACAGGGCTGTGGGGAGTGAGTGGGGCAGTGGGATTAGTTTGGGGATTGATACACGGCTATAGGGAGAGGGTGGGGCAGTGGGATTAGTTTGGGGATTGATACAGGGCTATGGGAAGAGAGCGGGACAGAGGGATTAGTTTAGGGATTGATACAGGGCTATGGGGAGAGAGCGGGACAGTGGGATTAGTTTGGGGATTGATACAGGGCTATGGGGAGAGAGCGGGTCAGTAGGATTAGTTTGGGGATTGATACAGGGCTATGGGGAGAGAGCGGGACAGTGGGATTAGTTTGGGGATTGATACAGGGCTGTGGGGAGAGAGCGGGACAGTGGGATTAGTTTGGTGATTGATACAGGGCTATGGGGAGAGAGCGGGGCAGTGGGATTAGTTTGGGGATTGATACAGGGCTATGGGGACAGTGCGAAGCAGTGGGATTAGTTTGGGGATTGATACAGGGCTCTGGGGAGAGAGTGGGGCAGTGGGATTAGTGGGGATTTATACAGGGCTATGGGATAGAGTGGGGCAGTGGGATTAGTTTGGGGATTGATACAGGGCTATGGGGAGAGAGCTGGGCAGTGGGATTAGTTTGGGGATTGGTACAGGGCTATGGGGAGAGAGCGGGGCAGTGGGATTAGTTTGGGGATTGATACAGGGCTATGGGGAGAGAGCGGGACATTGGGATTAGTTTGGGGATTGATACAGGGCTCTGGGGAGAGCTGGGAAGTGGGATTTCTTTGGGATTTATACAAGGCTAATGGGAGATTGTGTGGCAGTTTGAATACGTTGAGCATTTATACTGGGATTTGGGGAAAGAGCAGTGCAGTGAGATTTGTTTGGTAGTGATGCTGGGATTTGTGGCGAGAGTGGGATAGACGGATTTATTTGGGATTGGCGCAGGGCCTTGGTGAGAGCTGGGTGGTGGGATTTGTTTGGGGATTGATATTGGTCTATGGGGAGAGAGGGGGGCAGTGGAATTAGTTTGGGATTATTACTGGTCTATGGGGAGAGAGCGGCACAATGGAATTAGTTTCAGCATTGCTACAGGGCTATGGGGAGAGAACGGGGCAGTGGGATTAGTTTGGGGATTGATACAGGGCTATGGGGAGAGAGTGGGGCAGTGGCATTAGTTTGGGGATTGATACAGGGCTATGGGGAGAGAGCGGGGCAGTGGGATTACTTTGGGGATTGATGAATGGCTATGTGGAGAGAGTGGGGCAGTGGCATTAGTTTGGGGATTGATACAGGGCTATGGGGAGAACGTGGGGCAGTGGGATTAGTTTGGGGATTGATACAGGGCTATGGGGAGAGAGCAGGGCAGTGGGAATAGTTTGGGGATTGATACAGGGCTATGGGGAGAGAGTGGCGCAGTGGGATTAGTTTGGGGATTGATACAGGGCCAATGGGAGAGAGCGGGACATTGGGATTAGTTTGGGGATTGATACAGGGCCAATTGGAGAGAGCGGGACATTGGGATTAGTTTGGGATTGATACAGGGCTATGGGGAGAGAGCGGGGCAGTGGGATTAGTTTGGGGATTGATACAGGGCCAATGGGAGAGAGCGGGACAGTGCGATTAGTTTGGTGATTGAGACAGGGCTATGGGGAGAGAGTGGGGCAGTGGGATTAGTTTGGGGATTGATACAGGGCTATGGGGAGAGAGCGGGACAGTGGGATTAGTTTGGGGATTGATACAGGGCTATGGGGAGAGAGCGGGACAGTGGGATTAGTTTGGATTGAGACAGGGCTATGGGGAGAGAGCGGGTCAGTGGGATGAGTTTGGGAATTGATACAGGGCTATGGGGAGAGAGCGGGGCAGTGGGATTAGTTTGGGGATTGATACAGGGCCAATGGGAGAGAGCGGGACATTGGGATTAGTTTGGGGATTGATATAGGGCTCTGGGGAGAGCTGGGAAGTGGGATTTCTTCGGGATTTATACAAGGCTAATGGGAGATTGTGTGGCAGTTTGAATACGTTGAGCATTTATATTGGGATTTGGGGAAAGAGCAGTGCAGTGAGATTAGTTTGGTAGTGATGCTGGGAATTGTGGCGAGAGTGGGATAGACGGATTTATTTGGGATTGGCGCAGGGCCTTGGTGAGAGCTGGGTGGTGGGATTTGTTTGGGGATTGATATTGGTCTATGGGGAGAGAGGGGGCAGTGGAATTAGTTTGGGATTATTACTGGTCTATGGGGAGAGAGCGGCACAATGGAATTAGTTTCAGCATTGCTACAGGGATATGGGGAGAGAGCGGGGCAGTGGGATTAGTTTGGGATTGATACAGGGCTATGGGGATAGAGCGGGGCAGTGGGATTAGTTTGGGATTGATACAGGGCTATGGGGATAGAGCGGGGCAGTGGGATTAGTTTGGGATTGATACAGGGCTATGGGGAGAGAGTGGGCAGTGGGATTAGTTTAGGAACTGATAAAGGGCTGTGGGGAGAGAGTGGGGCAGTGGGATTAGTTTGGGGATTGATGAATGGCTATGGGGAGAGAGTGGGGCAGTGGCATTAGTTTGGGGATTGATACAGGGCTATGGGGAGAGAGCGGGGCAGTGGGATTAGTTTGGGGATTGATGAATGGCTATGTGGAGAGAGTGGGGCAGTGGGATTAGTTTGGGGATTGATACAGGGCTATAGGGAGAGAGCGGGGCAGTGGGATTAGTTTGGGGATTGATACTGGGCTATGGGGAGAGACCGGGGCAGTGGGATTTGTTTGGGGATTGATACTGGGCTATGGGGAGAGAGCAGGGCAGTGGGATTAGTTTGTGGATTGATACAGGGCTATGGGGAGAGAGTGGGGCAGTGGGATTAATTTGGGGTTTGATACAGGGCTATGGGGAGAGAGCGGGACAGTGGGATTAGTTTGGGATTGATACGGGGCTATGGGGAGAGAGCGGGGCAGTGGGATTAGTTGGGGATTGATACAGACCTATGGGGAGAGAGCGGGGCAGTGGGAATAGTTTGTGATTGATACAGGGCTATGGGGAGAGAGCGGGACAGTGGGATTAGTTTGGGGATTGATACAGGGCTATGGGGAGAGTGCGGGGCAGTGGGATTAGTTTGGGGATTGATACAGAGCTATGGGGAGAGAGTTGGGCAGTGTTATTAGTTTGGGGATTGATACACGGCTATGGGGAGAGAGTGGGGCAGTGGGATTAGTTTGTGGATTGATACAGGGCTATGGGGAGAGAACGGGGCAGTGGGATTAGTTTGGGGATTGATACAGTACTATGGGGAGAGAGCGGGGCAGTGGGATTAGTTTGGGGATTGATACAGGGCTATGGGGAGAGAACAGTGCAGTGGGATTAGTTTGGGGAATGATACATGTCTATGGGGATAGAGCGGGCCTGTGGGATTAGTTTGGGGATTGATACAGGGCTGTGGGAGAGAGCGGGACAGTGGGATTAGTTTGGGGATTGATACAGGGCTATGGGGAGAGTGCGGGGCAGTGGGATTAGTTTGGGGATTGATACAGGGCTATGGGGAGAGAGTGGGGCAGTGGGATTAGTTTGGGGATTGATACTGGGCTATGGGGAGAGAGCGGGGCAGTGGGATTAGTTTGGGGATTGATACAGGGTAATGGGGAGAGAGTGGGGCAGTGGGATTAGTTTGGGATTGATACAGGGCTATGGGGAGAGAGCAGGACAGTGGGATTAGTTTGGGGATTGATACAGGTCTATGTGTAGAGACCGGGGCAGTGGGATTAGGTTGGGACCCTTTCGTGGATATGGTGAGAGAACGGGGCAGTGGAATTAGTTTGGTGTTGATACTGGTCTACGTGGAGAGAGCGGGACAGTGGAATTAGTATGATGTTGATATAGCGCTATAGCGGGAGTGCGGAATAGTATTATCAGTTTAGTATTGATACATGGCAATGGGGGGAGAGCCAGAAAGTGTTACCAGTTTAGGATTGATACAGGGCTATGGGGAGAGACTGGGGCACTGTGATTAGTTTGAGGATTGATCCGGGGTTTTTGGGGCGACCATGGGACAGTGTGATTAGTTTGGGGATTGATACACGGCTATGGGGACAGTGCGGTGTAGTGGGATTAGATTGGGATTGATACACGGCTGTGGGGAGAGAGTGGGACAGTGGGATCAGTTTGTGGATTGATACAGGACTATGGGGAGAGAGCGGGGCATTGGGATTAGTTTGTGGATTGATACAGGACTATGGGGAGTGATTGGGGCAGTGGGAATAGTTTGGGGATTGATACAGGGCCACGGGGAGAGTGCGGGGCAGTGGGATTAGTTTGGGGATGGATCAAGGGCTATGGGGAGAGAGTGGGGCAATGGGATTAGTTTGGGGATTGATACAGGACAATGGGGAGAGATTGGGGCAGTGGGATTAGTTTGGGGATTGATTCAGGGCTATGGGGAGTGAGCGGGGCAGTGCAATTAGTTTGGGGATGGATACAGGGCTGTGGGGAGTGAGTGGGGCAGTGGGATTAGTTTGGGGATTGATACACGGCTATAGGGAGAGGGTGGGGCAGTGGGATTAGTTTGGGGTTTGATACAGGGCTATGGGGAGAGAGCAGGGCAGTCTGATTTGTTTGGGATTGATACAGGGCTATGGGGAGAGAGCGGGGCAGTGGGATTAGTTTGGGGATTGATACAGGGCTATGGGGAGAGCGCGGGGCAGTGAGATTAGTTTGGGGATTGATACAGGGCAATGGAGAGAGAGAGGGCAGTGGGATTAGTTTGGGGATTGATACACGGCTATGGGGAGTGAGCAGGTCAGTGGGATTAGTTTGGGGATTGTTACTGGGCTACAGAGAGAAAGCGTGGCAGTGGTATTATTTTGGGATTGATACAGTGCTATGGGGGGAGAGTGTGACAGTGGGATTAGTTTTGGGATTGTAACAGGGCTATCGGGATACAGTGGGGCAGTGGGATAAATTTGTGGATTGTTTCAGGGCTATGCGGAGAGAGTGGGAGAGTGGGATTAGATTACGATTGATACAGGGCTATGGGGAGAGTGTGGAGCAGTGGGATTAGTTGTGGATTGATACAGGGCTATGGGGAGAGAGAGGGGCAGTGGGATTAGTTTGAGCATTGATACAGGGCTATGTGGAGAGCGTGGGGCAGTGGGATTAGTTTGAGCATTGATACAGGGCTATGGGGAGAGAGCGGGACAGTGGGATTAGTTTGGGATTGATACAGGGCTATGGGGAGAGAGCGGGACAGTGGGATTAGTTTGGGATTGATACAGGGCTCTGGGGAGAGAGTGGGGCAGTGGGATTAGTGGGGATTTATACAGGGCTATGGGATAGAGTGGGGCAGTTGGATTAGTTTGGGGATTGATACAGGGCTACGGGGAGAGAGCGGGGCAGTGGGATTAGTTTGGGGATTGATACAGGGCCAATGGGAGAGAGCGGGATATTGGGATTAGTTTGGGGATTGATACAGGGCTATGGGGAGAGAGCGGGGCAGTGGGATTAGTTTAGGAACTGATAAAGGGCTGTGGGGAGAGAGTGGGGCAGTGGCATTAGTTTGGGGATTGATACAGGGCTATGGGGAGAGAGCGGGGCAGTGGGATTAGTTTGGGGATTGATGAATGGCTATGTGGAGAGAGTGGGGCAGTGGGATTAGTTTGGGGATTGATACAGGGCTATAGGGAGAGAGCGGGGCAGTGGGATTAGTTTGGGGATTGATACTGGGCTATGGGGAGAGACCGGGGCAGTGGGATTTGTTTGGGGATTGATATTGGGCTATGGGGAGAGAGCAGGGCAGTGGGATTAGTTTGTGGATTGATACAGGGCTATGGGGAGAGAGTGGGGCAGTGGGATTAATTTGGGGTTTGATACAGGGCTATGGGGAGAGAGCAGGGCAGTCTGATTAGTTTGGGTTTGATACAGGGCTATGGGGAGAGAGCGGGACAGTGGGATTAGTTTGGGATTGATACGGGGCTATGGGGAGAGAGCGGGGCAGTGGGATTAGTTGGGGATTGATACAGAGCTTTGGGGAGAGAGCGGGGCAGTGGGAATAGTTTGTGATTGATACAGGGCTATGGGGAGAGAGCGGGACAGTGGGATTAGTTTGGGGATTGATACAGGGCTATGGGGAGAGTGCGGGGCAGTGGGATTAGTTTGGGGATTGATACAGAGCTATGGGGAGAGAGTTGGGCAGTGTTATTAGTTTGGGGATTGATACACGGCTATGGGGAGAGAGTGGGGCAGTGGGATGAGTTTGGGGATTCATACAGGGCTATGGGGAGAGAACGGGGCAGTGGGATTAGTTTGGGGATTGATACAGTACTATGGGGAGAGAGCGGGGCAGTGGGATTAGTTTGGGGATTGATACAGGGCTATGGGGAGAGAACAGTGCAGTGGGATTAGTTTGGGGAATGATACATGTCTATGGGGATAGAGCGGGCCTGTGGGATTAGTTTGGGGATTGATACAGGGCTGTGGGAGAGAGCGGGACAGTGGGATTAGTTTGGGGATTGATACAGGGCTATGGGGAGAGTGCGGGGCAGTGGGATTAGTTTGGGGATTGATACAGGGCTATGGGGAGATAGTGGGGCAGTGGGATTAGTTTGGGGATTGATACTGGGCTATGGGGAGAGAGCGGGGCAGTGGGATTAGTTTGGGGATTGATACAGGGTAATGGGGAGAGAGTGGGGCAGTGGGATTAGTTTGGGATTGATACAAGGCTATGGGGAGAGAGCAGGACAGTGGGATTAGTTTGGGGATTGATACAGGTCTATGTGTAGAGACCGGGGCAGTGGGATTAGGTTGGGACCCTTTCGTGGATATGGTGAGAGAACGGGGCAGTGGAGTTAGTTTGGTGTTGATACTGGTCTACGTGGAGAGAGCGGGACAGTGGAATTAGTATGATGTTGATATAGCGCTATAGCGGGAGTGCGGAATAGTATTATCAGTTTAGTATTGATACATGGCAATGCGGGGAGAGCCAGAAAGTGTTATCAGTTTAGGATTGATACAGGGCTATGGGGAGAGACTGGGGCACTGTGATTAGTTTGAGGATTGATCCGGGGTTTTTGGGGCGACCATGGGACAGTGTGATTAGTTTGGGGATTGATACACGGCTATGGGGACAGTGCGGTGTAGTGGGATTAGATTGGGATTGATACACGGCTATGGGGAGAGAGTGGGACAGTGGGATCAGTTTGTGGATTGATACAGGACTATGGGGAGAGAGCGGGGCATTGGGATTAGTTTGTGGATTGATACAGGACTATGGGGAGTGATTGGGGCAGTGGGAATAGTTTGGGGATTGATACAGGGCCACGGGGAGAGTGCGGGTCAGTGGGATTAGTTTGGGGATGGATCAAGGGCTATGGGGAGAGAGTGGGGCAGTGGGATTAGTTTGGGGATTGATACAGGACAATGGGGAGAGATTGGGGCAGTGGGATTAGTTTGGGGATTGATACAGGACTATGGGGAGAGATTGGGGCAGTGGGATTAGTTTGGGGATTGATTCAGGGCTATGGGGAGTGAGCGGGGCAGTGCAATTAGTTTGGGGATGGATACAGGGCTGTGGGGAGTGAGTGGGGCAGTGGGATTAGTTTGGGGATTGATACACGGCTATAGGGAGAGGGTGGGGCAGTGGGATTAGTTTGGGGTTTGATACAGGGCTATGGGGAGAGAGCAGGGCAGTCTGATTTGTTTGGGATTGATACAGGGCTATGGGGAGAGAGCGGGGCAGTGGGATTAGTTTGGGGATTGATACAGGGCTATGGGGAGAGCGCGGTGCAGTGAGATTAGTTTGGGGATTGATACAGGGCTATGGGGAGAGAGTGGGGCAGTGGGATTAGTTTGGGGATTGATACAGGGCAATGGAGAGAGAGAGGGCAGTGGGATTAGTTTGGGGATTGATACACGGCTATGGGGAGTGAGCAGGTCAGTGGGATTAGTTTGGGGATTGTTACTGGGCTACAGAGAGAAAGCGTGGCAATCGTATTATTTTGGGATTGATACAGTGCTATGGGGGGAGAGTGTGACAGTGGGATTAGTTTTGGGATTGTAACAGGGCTATGGGGATAGAGCGGGGCAGTGGGATAAATTTGTGGATTGTTTCAGGGCTATGCGGAGAGAGTGGGAGAGTGGGATTAGATTACGATTGATACAGGGCTATGGGGAGAGTGTGGAGCAGTGGGATTAGTTGTGGATTGATACAGGGCTATGGGGAGAGAGAGGGGCAGTGGGATTAGTTTGAGCATTGATACAGGGCTATGTGGAGAGCGTGGGGCAGTGGGATTAGTTTGGGGATTGATACAGGGCTATGGGGCAAGAGCGGGACATTCGGATTAGTTTGGGGATTGATACAGGGCTATGGGGAGAGAGCGGGGCAGTGGGATTAGTTTGGCGATTGATACAGGGCTATGGGAAGAGAGCCGGGCAGAGGGATGATTTTGGGATTGATACAGGGCTATGGGGAGAGAGCGGGACAGTGGGATTAGTTTGGGATTGATACAGGGCAATGGGGAGAGAGCGGGACAGTGGGATTAGTTTGGGATTGATACAGGGCTCTGGGGAGAGAGTGGGGCAGTGGGATTAGTGGGGATTTATACAGGGCTATGGGATAGAGTGGGGCAGTTGGATTAGTTTGGGGATTGATACAGGGCTATGGGGAGAGAGCTGGGCAGTGGGATTAGTTTGGGGTTTGGTACAGGGCTATGGGGAGAGAGCGGGGCAGTGGGATTAGTTTGGGGATTGATACAGGGCCAATGGGTGAGAGCGGGACATTGGGATTAGTTTGGGGATTGATACAGGGCTATGGGGCAAGAGCGGGACATTCGGATTAGTTTGGGGATTGATACAGGGCTATGGGGAGAGAGCGGGGCAGTGGGATTAGTTTGGCGATTGATACAGGGCTATGGGGAGAGAGCCGGGCAGAGGGATGATTTTGTGATTGATACAGGGCTATGGGGAGAGAGCGGGACAGTGGGATTAGTTTTGGATTGATACAGGGCTATGGGGAGAGAGAGGGACAGTGGGATTAGTTTGGGATTGATACAGGGCTCTGGGGAGAGAGTGTGGCAGTGGGATTAGTGGGGATTTATACAGGGCTATGGGATAGAGTGGGGCAGTTGGATTAGTTTGGGGATTGATACAGGGCTATGGGGAGAGAGCTGGGCAGTGGGATTAGTTTGGGGTTTGGTACAGGGCTATGGGGAGAGAACGGGGCAGTGGGATTAGTTTGGGGATTGATACAGGGCCAATGGGAGAGAGCGGGACAGTGGGATTAGTTTGGGGATTGATACAGGGCTCTGGGGAGAGCTCGGAAGTGGGATTTCTTTGGGATTTATACAAGGCTAATGGGAGATTGTGTGGCAGTTTGAATACGTTGAGCATTTATATTGGGATTTGGGGAAAGAGCAGTGCAGTGAGATTTGTTTGGTAGTGATGCTGGGATTTGTGGCGAGAGTGGGATAGACGGATTTATTTGGGATTGGCGCAGGGCCTTGGTTAGAGCTGGGTGGTGGGATTTGTTTGGGGATTGATATTGGTCTATGGGGAGAGAGGGGGCAGTGGAATTAGTTTGGGATTATTACTGGTCTATGGGGAGAGAGCGGCACAATGGAATTAGTTTCAGCATTGCTACAGGGATATGGGGAGAGAGCGGGGCAGTGGGATTAGTTTGGGGATTGATACAGGGCTATGGGGATAGAGCGGGGCAGTGGGATTAGTTTGGGATTGATACAGGGCTATGGGGAGAGAGCGGGGCAGTGGGATTAGTTTAGGAACTGATAAAGGGCTGTGGGGAGAGAGTGGGGCAGTGGCATTAGTTTGGGGATTGATACAGGGCTATGGGGAGAGAGCGGGGCAGTGGGATTAGTTTGGGGATTGATGAATGGCTATGTGGAGAGAGTGGGGCAGTGGGATTAGTTTGGGGATTGATACAGGGCTATAGGGAGAGAGCGGGGCAGTGGGATTAGTTTGGGGATTGATACTGGGCTATGGGGAGAGACCGGGGCAGTGGGATTTGTTTGGGGATTGATACTGGGCTATGGGGAGAGAGCAGGGCAGTGGGATTAGTTTGTGGATTGATACAGGGCTATGGGGAGAGAGTGGGGCAGTGGGATTAATTTGGGGTTTGATACAGGGCTATGGGGAGAGAGCAGGGCAGTCTGATTAGTTTGGGTTTGATACAGGGCTATGGGGAGAGAGCGGGACAGTGGGATTAGTTTGGGATTGATACGGGGCTATGGGGAGAGAGCGGGGCAGTGGGATTAGTTGGGGATTGATACAGAGCTATGGGGAGAGAGCGGGGCAGTGGGAATAGTTTGTGATTGATACAGGGCTATGGGGAGAGAGCGGGACAGTGGGATTAGTTAGGGGATTGATACAGGGCTATGGGGAGAGTGCCGGGCAGTGGGATTAGTTTGGGGATTGATACAGAGCTATGGGGAGAGAGTTGGGCAGTGTTATTAGTTTGGGGATTGATACACGGCTATGGGGAGAGAGTGGGGCAGTGGGATTAGTTTGTGGATTGATACAGGGCTATGGGGAGAGAACGGGGCAGTGGGATTAGTTTGGGGATTGATACAGTACTATGGGGAGAGAGCGGGGCAGTGGGATTAGTTTGGGGATTGATACAGGGCTATGGGGAGAGAACAGTGCAGTGGGATTAGTTTGGGGAATGATACATGTCTATGGGGATAGAGCGGGCCTGTGGGATTAGTTTGGGGATTGATACAGGGCTGTGGGAGAGAGCGGGACAGTGGGATTAGTTTGGGGATTGATACAGGGCGATGGGGAGAGTGCGGGGCAGTGGGATTAGTTTGGGGATTGATACAGGGCTATGGGGAGAGAGTGGGGCAGTGGGATTAGTTTGGGGATTGATACAGGGTAATGGGGAGAGAGTGGGGCAGTGGGATTAGTTTCGGATTGATACAGGGCTATGGGGAGAGAGCAGGACAGTGGGATTAGTTTGGGGATTGATACAGGTCTATGTGTAGAGACCGGGGCAGTGGGATTAGGTTGGGACCCTTTCGTGGATATGGTGAGAGAACGGGGCAGTGGAGTTAGTTTGGTGTTGATACTGGTCTACGTGGAGAGAGCGGGACAGTGGAATTAGTATGATGTTGATATAGCGCTATAGCGGGAGTGCGGAATAGTATTATCAGTTTAGTATTGATACATGGCAATGCGGGGAGAGCCAGAAAGTGTTATCAGTTTAGGATTGATACAGGGCTATGGGGAGAGACTGGGGCACTGTGATTAGTTTGAGGATTGATCCGGGGTTTTTGGGGCGACCATGGGACAGTGTGATTAGTTTGGGGATTGATACACGGCTATGGGGACAGTGCGGTGTAGTGGGATTAGATTGGGATTGATACACGGCTATGGGGAGAGAGTGGGACAGTGGGATCAGTTTGTGGATTGATACAGGACTATGGGGAGAGAGCGGGGCATTGGGATTAGTTTGTGGATTGATACAGGACTATGGGGAGTGATTGGGGCAGTGGGAATAGTTTGGGGATTGATACAGGGCCACGGGGAGAGTGCGGGGCATTGGGATTAGTTTGGGGATTGATACAGGACAATGGGGAGAGATTGGGGCAGTGGGATTAGTTTGGGGATTGATACAGGACTATGGGGAGAGATTGGGGCAGTGGGATTAGTTTGGGGATTGATACAGGGCTATGGGGAGTGAGCGGGGCAGTGCAATTAGTTTGGGGATGGATACAGGGCTGTGGGGAGTGAGTGGGGCAGTGGGATTAGTTTGGGGATTGATACACGGCTATAGGGAGAGGGTGGGGCAGTGGGATTAGTTTGGGGATTGATACAGGGCTATGGGAAGAGAGCGGGACAGTGGGATTAGTTTAGGGATTGATACAGAGCTATGGGGAGAGAGCGGGACAGTGGGATTAGTTTGGGGATTGATACAGGGCTATGGGGAGAGAGCGGGTCAGTAGGATTAGTTTGGGGATTGATACAGGACTATGGGGAGAGAGCGGGACAGTGAGATTAGTTTGGGGATTGATACAGGGCTATGGGGAGAGAGCGGGGCAGTGGGATTAGTTTGGGGAATGATACAGGACTATGGGGAGAGAGCGGGACTGTGGGATTAGTTTGGGGATTGATACAGGGCTCTGGGGAGAGAGTGGGGCAGTGGGGTTAGTGGGGATTTATACAGGGCTATGGGATAGAGTGGGGCAGTTGGATTAGTTTGGGGATTGATACAGGGCTATGGGGAGAGAGCTGGGCAGTGGGATTAGTTTGGGGTTTGGTACAGGGCTATGGGGAGAGAGCGGGGCAGTGAGATTAGTTTGGGGATTGATACATGGCTATGGGGACAGTGCGGGGCAGTGGGATTAGATTGGGATTGATACACGGCTATGGGGAGAGAGCGGGGAAGTGGGATTAGTTTGGGGATTGATACAGGGCTACGGGGAGAGAGCGGGGCAGTGGGATTTGTTTTGGATTGATACAGGGCTATGGGGAGAGAGCGGGGCAGTGGGATTAGTTTGGGGATTGATACAGGGCTATGGGGAGAGAGCGGGGCAGTGGGATTAGTTTGGTGTTTGATGCAGGATTATGGGGAGAGAGCGGGGCAGTGGGATTCGTTTGTGGATTGATACAGGGCTATGGGGAGAGAGCGGGGCAGTGGGATTAGTTTGGTGATTGATACACGGCTATAGGGAGAGAGTGGGACAGTGGGATCAGTTTGTGGATTGATACAGGACTATGGGGAGAGAGCGGGGCATTGGGATTAGTTTGTGGATTGATACAGGACTATGGGGAGTGATTGGGGCAGTGGGAATAGTTTGGGGATTGATACAGGGCCACGGGGAGAGTGCGGGGCAGTGGGATTAGTTTGGGGATGGATCTAGGGCTATGGGGAGAGAGTGGGGCAGTGGGATTAGTTTGGGGATTGATACAGGACAATGGGGAGAGATTGGGGCAGTGGGATTAGTTTGGGGATTGATACAGGACTATGGGGAGAGATTGGGGCAGTGGGATTAGTTTGGGGATTGATACAGGGCTATGGGGAGTGAGCGGGGCAGTGCAATTAGTTTGGGGATGGATACAGGGCTGTGGGGAGTGAGTGGGGCAGTGGGATTAGTTTGGGGATTGATACACGGCTATAGGGAGAGGGTGGGGCAGTGGGATTAGTTTGGGGATTGATACAGGGCTATGGGAAGAGAGCGGGACAGTGGGATTAGTTTAGGGATTGATACAGGGCTATGGGGAGAGAGCGGGACAGTGGGATTAGTTCGGGGATTGATACAGGGCTATGGGGAGAGAGCGGGTCAGTAGGATTAGTTTGGGGATTGATACAGGACTATGGGGAGAGAGCGGGACAGTGGGATTAGTTTGGGGATTGATACAGGGCTATGGGGAGAGAGCGGGGCAGTGGGATTTGTTTGGGGATTGATACTGGGCTATGGGGAGAGAGCAGGGCAGTGGGATTAGTTTGGGGATTGATACAGGGCTATGGGGAGAGAGTGGGGCAGTGGGATTAATTTGGGGTTTGATACAGGGCTATGGGGAGAGAGCAGGGCAGTCTGATTTGTTTGGGATTGATACAGGGCTATGGGGAGAGAGCGGGGCAGTGGGATTAGTTTGGGGATTGATACAGGGCTACGGGGAGAGCGCGGGGCAGTGAGATTAGTTTGGGGATTGATACAGGGCAATGGAGAGAGAGAGGGCAGTGGGATTAGTTTGGGGATTGATACACGGCTATGGGGAGTGAGCAGGTCAGTGGGATTAGTTTGGGGATTGTTACTGGGCTACAGAGAGAAAGCGTGGCAATCGTATTATTTTGGGATTGATACAGTGCTATGGGGGGAGAGTGTGACAGTGGGATTAGTTTTGGGATTGTAACAGGGCTATGGGGATAGAGCGGGGCAGTGGGATAAATTTGTGGATTGCTTCAGGGCTATGCGGAGAGAGTGGGAGAGTGGGATTAGATTACGATTGATACAGGGCTATGGGGAGAGTGTGGAGCAGTGGGATTAGTTGTGGATTGATACAGGGCTATGGGGAGAGAGAGGGGCAGTGGGATTAGTTTGAGCATTGATACAGGGCTATGTGGAGAGCGTGGGGCAGTGGGATTAGTTTGGGGATTGATACAGGGCTATGGGGCAAGAGCGGGACATTCGGATTAGTTTGGGGATTGATACAGGGCTATGGGTAGAGAGCGGGGCAGTGGGATTAGTTTGGCGATTGATACAGGGCTATGGGGAGAGAGCCGGGCAGAGGGATGATTTTGGGATTGATACAGGGCTATGGGGAGAGAGCGGGACAGTGGGATTAGTTTGGGATTGATACAGGGCTATGGGGAGAGAGAGGGACAGTGGGATTAGTTTGGGATTGATACAGGGCTCTGGGGAGAGAGTGGGGCAGTGGGATTAGTGGGGATTTATACAGGGCTATGGGATAGAGTGGGGCAGTTGGATTAGTTTGGGGATTGATACAGGGCTATGGGGAGAGAGCTGGGCAGTGGGATTAGTTTGGGGTATGGTACAGGGCTATGGGGAGAGAGCGGGGCAGTGGGATTAGTTTGGGGATTGATACAGGGCCAATGGGAGAGAGCGGGACATTGGGATTAGTTTGGGGATTGATACAGGGCTCTGGGGAGAGCTGGGAAGTGGGATTTCTTTGGGATTTATACAAGGCTAATGGGAGATTGTGTGGCAGTTTGAATACGTTGAGCATTTATATTGGGATTTGGGGAAAGAGCAGTGCAGTGAGATTTGTTTGGTAGTGATGCTGGGATTTGTGGCGAGAGTGGGATAGACGGATTTATTTGGGATTGGCGCAGGGCCTTGGTGAGAGCTGGGTGGTGGGATTTGTTTGGGGATTGATATTGGTCTATGGGGAGAGAGGGGGCAGTGGAATTAGTTTGGGATTATTACTGGTCTATGGGGAGAGAGCGGCACAATGGAATTAGTTTCAGCATTGCTACAGGGATATGGGGAGAGAGCGGGGCAGAGGAATTAGTTTGGGATTATTACTGGTCTATGGGGAGAGAGCGGCACAATGGAATTAGTTTCAGCATTGCTACAGGGATATGGGGAGAGAGCGGGGCAGTGGGATTAGTTTAGGAACTGATAAAGGGCTGTGGGGAGAGAGTGGGGCAGTGGCATTAGTTTGGGGATTGATACAGAGCTATGGGGAGAGAGCGGGGCAGTGGGATTAGTTTGGGGATTGATACTGGGCTATGGGGAGAGACCGGGGCAGTGGGATTAGTTTGGGGATTGATGAATGGCTATGTGGAGAGAGTGGGGCAGTGGGATTAGTTTGGGGACTGATACAGGGCTATAGGGAGAGAGCGGGGCAGTGGGATTAGTTTGGGGACTGATACTGGGCTATGGGGAGAGACCGGGGCAGTGGGATTTGTTTGGGGATTGATACTGGGCTATGGGGAGAGAGCAGGGCAGTGGGATTAGTTTGTGGATTGATACAGGGCTATGGGGAGAGAGTGGGGCAGTGGGATTAATTTGGGGTTTGATACAGGGCTATGGGGAGAGAGCAGGGCAGTCTGATTAGTTTGGGTTTGATACAGGGCTATGGGGAGAGAGTGGGACAGTGGGATTAGTTTGGGATTGATACGGGGCTATGGGGAGAGAGCGGGGCAGTGGGATTAGTTGGGGATTGATACAGAGCTATGGGGAGAGAGCTGGGCAGTGGGAATAGTTTGTGATTGATACAGGGCTATGGGGAGAGAGCGGGACAGTGGGATTAGTTTGGGGATTGATACAGGGCTATGGGGAGAGTGCGGGGCAGTGGGATTAGTTTGGGGATTGATACAGAGCTATGGGGAGAGAGTTGGGCAGTGTTATTAGTTTGGGGATTGATACACGGCTATGGGGAGAGAGTGGGGCAGTGGGATTAGTTTGTGGATTGATACAGGGCTATGGGGAGAGAACGGGGCAGTGGGATTAGTTTGGGGATTGATACAGTACTATGGGGAGAGAGCGGGGCAGTGGGATTAGTTTGTGGATTGATACAGGGCAATGGGGAGAGAGCGCGGCATTGGGATTAGTTTGGTGATTGATACAGGGCTATGGGGAGAGAGTGGGACAGTGGGATTAGTTTGGGATTGATACAGGGCTATGGGGAGAGAGCGGGGCAGTGGGATTAGTTTGGGATTGATACAGGGCTATGGGGAGAGGGCAGGGCTGTGGGATTAGTTTGGGGATTGATATAGGGCTATGGGGGGAGAGTGTGACAGTAGGATTAGTTTTGGGATTGTAACAGGGGTATGGGGAGAGAGCGGGGAAGTGGAATAAGTTTGTGGAATGTTTCAGGGCTATGGGGAGAGAGCGGGAGAGTGGGATTAGATTACGATTGATATAGGATTATGGGGAGAGAGCGGGGCATTGGGATTAGTTTGGGGATTGATACAGGGCTATGGGGAGAGAGCGGGTCAGTGGGATTAGTTTGGGATTGATACAGGGCTATGGGGAGAGAGCAGGACACTGGGATTAGTTTGGGGATTGATACAGAGCTATGGAGAAAGAGTGGTGCAGTGGGATTATTTTGGGGATTGATACTGGTCTATGGGAAGCGAGCCGGGCAGTGGAATTAGTTTGGTGATTGACACAGGGCTATGGAGAGAGAGTGGGGCAGTGGGATTACTTTGGGATTTATACAGGGCTAAGGGGAGAGAGCGGGGCAGTGGGATTACTTTGGTGATTGATACAGGACTATGGGGAGAGAGTGGGGCAGTGGGATTAGTTTGGGATTGATACTTGGCTATGGGGAGAGAGCAGGGCAGTGGGATTAGTTTGGGGATTGATACAGGTCCATTGGGACAGTGCGGGGCAGTGGGATTAGTTTGGGGATTGATACAGGGCTATGGGGAGAGAGCGGGGCAGTGGGATTAGTTTGGGGATTGATACACGGCTATGGGGACTGTGTGGGGCAGTGGGATTAGATTGGGATTAATACACAGCTATGGGGAGAGAGCTGGGCAGTGGGATTAGTTTGGGGATTGATACAGGGCTACGGGGAGAGAGCGGGGCAGTGGGATTTGTTTTGGATTGATACAGGGCTATGGGGAGAGAGCGGGGCAGTGGGATTAGTTTGGGGATTGATACAGGGCTATAGGGAGAGAGGGGGGCAGAGGGATTAGTTTGGTGATTGATACAGGATTATGGGGAGAGAGCGGGGCAGTGGGATTAGTTTGTGGATTGACACAGGGCTCTGGGGAGAGAGCGGGGCAGTGGGATTAGTTTGGGGATTGATACAGGGCTATGGGGAGAGATTTGGACAGTGGGATTAATTTGTGGATTGATACAGGACTATGGGGAGAGAGCGGGGCATTGGGATTAGTTTGTGGATTGATACAGGACTATGGGGAGAGATTGGGTCAGTGGGATTAGTTTGGGCATTGATACAGGGCTACGGGGAGCGAGCGGGGCAGTGGGATTAGTTTGGGGATGGATCCAGGGCTATGGGGAGAGAGTGGGTCAGTGGGATTAGTTTGTGGATTGATACAGGACTATGGGGAGAGAGCGGGGCATTGGGATTAGCTTGTGGGTTGATACAGGACTATGGGGAGAGATTGAGGCAGTGGGATTAGTTTGGGGATTGATACAGGGCTATGAGGAGAGAGTGGGGCAGTGGGATTAGTTTGAGGTTTGATACAAGGCTATGAGGAGAGAGCAGGGCAGTGGGATTAGTTTGGGGATCGATACACGGCTATGGGGTGTGAGCAGGACAGTGGGATTAGTTTGGGGATTGTTACTGGGCTACAGAGAGGAAGCGGGGCAGTGGGATTAGTTTGGGATTGATACATGGCTATGGGGAGAGAGCGGGGCAGTGGGTTTAGTTTGTGGATTGATACAGGTCTATGGGGCGAGAACGGGACAGTGGGATTAGTTTGGGATTGATACAGGGCTATGGGGAGAGAGCAGGGCAGTGGGATAAGTTTGGGGATTGATACAGGGCTATGGGGAGAGAACAGTGCAGTGGGATTAGTTTGGGGAATGATACATGTCTATGGGGATAGAGCGGGCCTGTGGGATTAGTTTGGGGATTGATACAGGGCTATGAGGAGAGAGCAGGGCAGTGGGATAAGTTTGGGGATCGATACACGGCTATGGGGTGTGAGCAGGACAGTGGGATTAGTTTGGGGATTGATACAGGGCTATGAGGAGAGAGCAGGGCAGTGGGATAAGTTTGGGGATCGATACACGGCTATGGGGTGTGAGCAGGACAGTGGGATTAGTTTGGGGATTGTTACTGGGCTACAGAGAGGAAGCGGGGCAGTGGGATTATTTTGGGATTGATACATGGCTATGGGGAGAGAGCGGGGCATTGGGATTCGTTGGGGATTGATACAGAGCTATGGGGAGAGAGCGGGGCAGTGGGATTAGTTTGGGGATTGATACAGGGCTATGGGGAGAGAGCGGGGCAGTGGGTTGAGTTTGTGGATTGATACAGGGCTATGGGGCGAGATTGGGACAGTGGGATTAGTTTAGGATTGATACAGGGCTATGGGGAGAGAGCAGGGCAGTGGTATTAGTTTGGGGATTGATACAGGGCTATGGGGAGTGAACAGTGCAGTGGGATTAGTTTGGGGAATGATACATGTCTATGGGGATAGAGCGGGCCTGTGGGATTAGTTTGGGGATTGATACAGGGCTGTGGGAGAGAGCGGGACAGTGGGATTAGTTTGGGGATTGATACAGGGCTGTGGGGAGTGAGCAGGTTAGTGGGATTAGTTTGGGGATTGATACAGGGCTCTGGGGAGAGAACGGGACAGTGGGATTAGTTTGGGGATTGATACAGGGCTATGGGGAGAGAGCGGGACAGTGGGATTAGTTTGCGGATTGATACAGGGCTATAGGGAGAGAGCGAGGCAGTGGGATTAGTTTGGGGATTGATACAGGGCTATGGGGAGAGAGCGAGGCAGTGGGATTAGTTTGGGGATTGATACAGGGCTATGGGGAGAGAGTGGGGCAGTGGGATTAGTTTGGGGATTGATACAGGGCTATGGGGAGAGAGTGGGGCAGTGGGATTAGTTTGGGGATTGATACTGGGCTATGGGGAGAGAGCGGGGCAGTGGAATTAGTTTGCGGTTGATACAGTGTAATGGGGAGAAAGTGGGGCAGTGGGATTACTTTGGGATTGATACAGGGCTATGGGGAGAGAGCAGGACAGTGGATTTGTTTGGGGATTGATACAGGTCTATGTGTAGAGACCGGGGCAGTGGGATTAGGTTGGGACCCTTTCGTGGATATGGTGAGAGAACGGGGCAGTGGAATTAGTTTGGTGTTGATACTGGTCTACGTGGAGAGAGCGGGACAGTGGAATTAGTATGATGTTGATATAGCGCTATAGCGGGAGTGCGGAATAGTATTATCAGTTTAGTATTGATACGTGGCAATGGGGGGAGAGCCAGAAAGTGTTATCAGTTTAGGATTGATACAGGGCTATGGGGAGAGACTGGGGCACTGTGATTAGTTTGAGGATTGATCCGGGGTTTTTGGGGCGACCATGGGACAGTGTGATTAGTTTGGGGATTGATACAGGGCTATGGGGAGTGAGCAGGGCAGTGGGATTAGCTTGGGGATTGATACAGGGCTATGGGGAGTGAGCAGGTTAGTGGGATTAGTTTGGGGATTGATACAGGGCTCTGGGGAGAGAACGGGACAGTGGGATTAGTTTGGGGATTGATACAGGGCTATGGGGAGTGAGCAGGGCAGTGGGATTAGTTTGGGGATTGATACAGGGCTGTGGGGAGTGAGCAGGTTAGTAGGATTAGTTTGGGGATTGATACAGGGCTATGGGGAGAGAACGGGACAGTGGGATTAGTTTGCGGATTGATACAGGGCTATAGGGAGAGAGCGAGGCAGTGGGATTAGTTTGGGGATTGATACAGGGCTATGGGGAGAGTGCGGGGCAGTGGGATTAGTTTGGGGATTGATACAGGGCTATGGGGAGAGAGCGAGGCAGTGGGATTAGTTTGGGGATTGATACAGGGCTATGGGGAGTGAGCAGGTTAGTGGGATTAGTTTGGGAACTGATACAGGGCTATGGGGAGAGAGCGGGACAGTGGGATTAGTTTGGGGATTGATACAGGTCTGTGGGGAGAGAGCGGAGCAGTGGGATTAGTTTGGGGATTGATACAGGGCTATGGGGAGAGAGTGGGACAGTGGGATTAGTTTGGGGATTGATACAGGGCTATGGGGAGAGAGCGGAGCAGTGGGATTAGTTTGGGGATTGATACAGGGCTGTTGGGAGAGAGCGGAACAGTGGGATTAGTTTGGGGATTGATACAGGGCTATGGAGAAAGAGTGGTGCAGTGGGATTATTTTGGGGATTGATACTGGTCTATGGGAAGCGAGCCGGGCAGTGGAATTAGTTTGGTGATTGATACAGGGCTATGCGGAGAGAGTGGGGCAGTGGGATTACTTTGGGATTGATACAGGGCTATGGGGAGAGAGCGGGGCAGTGGGATTACTTTGGTGATTGATACAGGACTATGGGGAGAGAGTGGGGCAGTGGGATTAGTTTGGGATTGATACTTGGCTATGGGGAGAGAGCAGGGCAGTGGGATTAGTTTGGGGATTGATACAGGTCCATTGGGACAGTGCGGGGCAGTGGGATTAGTTTGGGGATTGATACAGGGCTATGGGGAGAGAGCGGGGCAGTGGGATTAGTTTGGGGATTGATACAAGGCTATGGGGACTGTGTGGGGCAGTGGGATTAGATTGGGATTAATACACAGCTATGGGGAGAAAGCTGGGCAGTGGGATGAGTTTGGGGATTGATACAGGGCTACGGGGAGAGAGCGGGGCAGTGGGATTTGTTTTGGATTGATACAGGGCTATGGGGAGAGAGCGGGGCAGTGGGATTAGTTTGGGGATTGATACAGGGCTATAGGGAGAGAGGGGGGCAGAGGGATTAGTTTGGTGATTGATACAGGATTATGGGGAGAGAGCGGGGCAGTGGGATTAGTTTGTGGATTGACACAGGGCTCTGGGGAGAGAGCGGGGCAGTGGGATTAGTTTGGGGATTGATACAGGGCTATGGGGAGAGATTTGGACAGTGGGATTAATTTGTGGATTGATACAGGACTATGGGGAGAGAGCGGGGCATTGGGATTAGTTTGTGGATTGATACAGGACTATGGGGAGAGATTGGGTCAGTGGGATTAGTTTGGGCATTGATACAGGGCTACGGGGAGCGAGCGGGGCAGTGGGATTAGTTTGGGGATGGATCCAGGGCTATGGGGAGAGAGCGGGGCATTGGGACTAGCTTGTGGGTTGATACAGGACTATGGGGAGAGATTGAGGCAGTGGGATTAGTTTGGGGATTGATACAGGGCTATGAGGAGAGAGTGGGGCAGTGGGATTAGTTTGAGGTTTGATACAAGGCTATGAGGAGAGAGCAGGGCAGTGGGATTAGTTTGGGGATCGATACACGGCTATGGGGTGTGAGCAGGACAGTGGGATTAGTTTGGGGATTGTTACTGGGCTACAGAGAGGAAGCGGGGCAGTGGGATTAGTTTGGGATTGATACATGGCTATGGGGAGAGAGCGGGGCATTGGGATTCGTTGGGGATTGATACAGAGCTATGGGCAGAGAGCGGGGCAGTGGGTTTAGTTTGTGGATTGATACAGGTCTATGGGGCGAGAACGGGACAGTGGGATTAGTTTGGGATTGATACAGGGCTATGGGGAGAGAGCAGGGCAGTGGGATAAGTTTGGGGATTGATACAGGGCTATGGGGAGAGAGCGGGGCAGTGGGATTAGTTTGGGGAATGATACATGTCTATGGGGATAGAGCGGGCCTGTGGGATTAGTTTGGGGATTGATACAGGGCTGTGGGAGAGAGCGGGACAGTGGGATTAGTTTGGGGATTGATACAGGGCTGTGGGGAGTGAGCAGGTTAGTGGGATTAGTTTGGGGATTGATACAGGGCTCTGGGGAGAGAACGGGACAGTGGGATTAGTTTGGGGATTGATACAGGGCTATGGGGAGAGAGCGGGACAGTGGGATTAGTTTGCGGATTGATACAGGGCTATAGGGAGAGAGCGAGGCAGTGGGATTAGTTTGGGGATTGATACAGGGCTATGGGGAGAGAGCGAGGCAGTGGGATTAGTTTGGGGATTGATACAGGGCTATGGGGAGAGAGTGGGGCAGTGGGATTAGTTTGGGGATTGATACTGGGCTATGGGGAGAGAGCGGGGCAGTGGAATTAGTTTGCGGTTGATACAGTGTAATGGGGAGAAAGTGGGGCAGTGGGATTACTTTGGGATTGATACAGGGCTATGGGGAGAGAGCAGGACAGTGGATTTGTTTGGGGATTGATACAGGTCTATGTGTAGAGACCGGGGCAGTGGGATTAGGTTGGGACCCTTTCGTGGATATGGTGAGAGAACGGGGCAGTGGAATTAGTTTGGTGTTGATACTGGTCTACGTGGAGAGAGCGGGACAGTGGAATTAGTATGATGTTGATATAGCGCTATAGCGGGAGTGCGGAATAGTATTATCAGTTTAGTATTGATACGTGGCAATGGGGGGAGAGCCAGAAAGTGTTATCAGTTTAGGATTGATACAGGGCTATGGGGAGAGACTGGGGCACTGTGATTAGTTTGAGGATTGATCCGGGGTTTTTGGGGCGACCATGGGACAGTGTGATTAGTTTGGGGATTGATACAGGGCTATGGGGAGTGAGCAGGGCAGTGGGATTAGCTTGGGGATTGATACAGGGCTATGGGGAGTGAGCAGGTTAGTGGGATTAGTTTGGGGATTGATACAGGGCTCTGGGGAGAGAACGGGACAGTGGGATTAGTTTGGGGATTGATACAGGGCTATGGGGAGTGAGCAGGGCAGTGGGATTAGTTTGGGGATTGATACAGGGCTATGGGGAGTGAGCAGGTTAGTGGGATTAGTTTGGGGATTGATACAGGGCTCTGGGGAGAGAACGGGACAGTGGGATTAGTTTGGGGATTGATACAGGGCTATGGGGAGTGAGCAGGGCAGTGGGATTAGTTTGGGGATTGATACAGGGCTGTGGGGAGTGAGCAGGTTAGTAGGATTAGTTTGGGGATTGATACAGGGCTATAGGGAGAGAGCGGGGCAGTGGGATTAGTTTGGGGATTGATACAGGGCTATAGGGAGAGAGCGGGGCAGTGGGATTAGTTTGGGGATTGATACAGGGCTATGGGGAGTGAGCAGGTTAGTGGGATTAGTTTGGGAATTGATACAGGGCTATGGGGAGAGAGCGGGACAGTGGGATTAGTTTGGGGATTGATACAGGGCTGTGGGGAGAGAGCGGAGCAGTGGGATTAGTTTGGGGATTGATACAGGGCTATGGGGAGAGAACGGGACAGTGGGATTAGTTTGAGGATTGATACAGGGCTATAGGGAGAGAGCGAGGCAGTGGGATTAGTTTGGGGATTGATACAGGGCTATGGGGAGAGTGCGGGGCAGTGGGATTAGTTTGGGGATTGATACAGGGCTATGGGGAGAGAGCGAGGCAGTGGGATTAGTTTGGGGATTGATACAGGGCTATGGGGAGAGAGCGGAGCAGTGGGATTAGTTAGGGGATTGATACAGGGCTGTTGGGAGAGAGCGGAACAGTGGGATTAGTTTTGGGATTGATACAGGGCTATGGGGAGAGAGCGGGACATTGGGATTAGTTTGGGGATTGATACTTGTCTATGGGAAGCGAGCCGGGCAGTGGAATTAGTTTGTGGATTGTTACAGGGCTATGGGGAGTGAGCGGGGCAGTGGGATTAGTTTGGGGATTGATACAGGGCTATGGGGAGAGAGCGGGACAGTGGGATTAGTTTGGGGATTGATACAGGGCTGTGGGGAGAGAGCGGAGCAGTGGGATTAGTTTGGGGATTGATACAGGGCTATGGGGAGAGAGCGGGGCAGTGGGATTTGTTTTGGATTGATACAGGGCTATGGGGAGAGAGCGGGGCAGTGGGATTAGTTTTGGGATTGATACAGGGCTATGGGGAGAGAGCGGGACATTGGGATTAGTTTGGGGATTGATACTTGTCTATGGGAAGCGAGCCGGGCAGTGGAATTAGTTTGTGGATTGTTACAGGGCTATGGGGAGAGAGCGGGGCAGTGGGATTAGTTTGGGGATTGATACAGGGCTATGGGGAGAGAGCGGGACAGTGGGATTAGTTTGGGGATTGATACAGGGCTGTGGGGAGAGAGCGGAGCAGTGGGATTAGTTTGGGGATTGATACAGGGCTATGGGGAGAGAGCGGGGCAGTGGGATTTGTTTTGGATTGATACAGGGCTATGGGGAGAGAGCGGGGCAGTGGGATTAGTTTGGGGATTGATACAGGGCTATAGGGAGAGAGGGGGGCAGAGGGATTAGTTTGGTGATTGATACAGGATTATGGGGAGAGAGCGGGGCAGTGGGATTAGTTTGTGGATTGACACAGGGCTCTGGGGAGAGAGCGGGGCAGTGGGATTAGTTTGGGGATTGATACAGGGCTATGGGGAGAGATTTGGACAGTGGGATTAATTTGTGGATTGATACAGGACTATGGGGAGAGAGCGGGGCATTGGGATTAGTTTGTGGATTGATACAGGACTATGGGGAGAGATTGGGTCAGTGGGATTAGTTTGGGCATTGATACAGGGCTACGGGGAGCAAGCGGGGCAGTGGGATTAGTTTGGGGATGGATCCAGGGCTATGGGGAGAGAGTGGGTCAGTGGGATTAGTTTGTGGATTGATACAGGAATATGGGGAGAGAGCGGGGCATTGGGATTAGCTTGTGGGTTGATACAGGACTATGGGGAGAGATTGAGGCAGTGGGATTAGTTTGGGGATTGATACAGGGCTATGAGGAGAGAGTGGGGCAGTGGGATTAGTTTGAGGTTTGATACAAGGCTATGAGGAGAGAGCAGGGCAGTGGGATTAGTTTGGGGATCGATACACGGCTATGGGGTGTGAGCAGGACAGTGGGATTAGTTTGGGGATTGTTACTGGGCTACAGAGAGGAAGCGGGGCAGTGGGATTAGTTTGGGATTGATACATGGCTATGGGGAGAGAGCGGGGCATTGGGATTCGTTGGGGATTGATACAGAGCTATGGGCAGAGAGCGGGGCAGTGGGTTTAGTTTGTGGATTGATACAGGTCTATGGGGCGAGAACGGGACAGTGGGATTAGTTTGGGATTGATACAGGGCTATGGGGAGACAGCAGGGCAGTGGGATAAGTTTGGGGATTGATACAGGGCTATGGGGAGAGAGCGGGGCAGTGGGATTAGTTTGGGGAATGATACATGTCTATGGGGATAGAGCGGGCCTGTGGGATTAGTTTGGGGATTGATACAGGGCTGTGGGAGAGAGCGGGACAGTGGGATTAGTTTGGGGATTGATACAGGGCTGTGGGGAGTGAGCAGGTTAGTGGGATTAGTTTGGGGATTGATACAGGGCTCTGGGGAGAGAACGGGACAGTGGGATTAGTTTGGGGATTGATACAGGGCTATGGGGAGAGAGCGGGACAGTGGGATTAGTTTGCGGATTGATACAGGGCTATAGGGAGAGAGCGAGGCAGTGGGATTAGTTTGGGGATTGATACAGGGTTATGGGGAGAGAGCGAGGCAGTGGGATTAGTTTGGGGATTGATACAGGGCTATGGGGAGAGAGTGGGGCAGTGGGATTAGTTTGAGGATTGATACTGGGCTATGGGGAGAGAGCGGGGCAGTGGGATTAGTTTGGGGATTGATACTGGGCTATGGGGAGAGAGCGGGGCAGTGGAATTAGTTTGCGGTTGATACAGTGTAATGGGGAGAAAGTGGGGCAGTGGGATTACTTTGGGATTGATACAGGGCTATGGGGAGAGAGCAGGACAGTGGATTTGTTTGGGGATTGATACAGGTCTATGTGTAGAGACCGGGGCAGTGGGATTAGGTTGGGACCCTTTCGTGGATATGGTGAGAGAACGGGGCAGTGGAATTAGTTTGGTGTTGATACTGGTCTACGTGGAGAGAGTGGGACAGTGGAATTAGTATGATGTTGATATAGCGCTATAGCGGGAGTGCGGAATAGTATTATCAGTTTAGTATTGATACGTGGCAATGGGGGGAGAGCCAGAAAGTGTTATCAGTTTAGGATTGATACAGGGCTATGGGGAGAGACTGGGGCACTGTGATTAGTTTGAGGATTGATCCGGGGTTTTTGGGGCGACCATGGGACAGTGTGATTAGTTTGGGGATTGATACAGGGCTATGGGGAGTGAGCAGGGCAGTGGGATTAGCTTGGGGATTGATACAGGGCTATGGGGAGTGAGCAGGTTAGTGGGATTAGTTTGGGGATTGATACAGGGCTCTGGGGAGGGAACGGGACAGTGGGATTAGTTTGGGGATTGATACAGGGCTATGGGGAGTGAGCAGGGCAGTGGGATTAGTTTGGGGATTGATACAGGGCTGTGGGGAGTGAGCAGGTTAGTAGGATTAGTTTGGGGATTGATACAGGGCTATAGGGAGAGAGCGGGGCAGTGGGATTAGTTTGGGGATTGATACAGGGCTATAGGGAGAGAGCGGGGCAGTGGGATTAGTTTGGGGATTGATACAGGGCTATGGGGAGAGAACGGGACAGTGGGATTAGTTTGCGGATTGATACAGGGCTATAGGGAGAGAGCGAGGCAGTGGGATTAGTTTGGGGATTGATACAGGGCTATGGGGAGAGTGCGGGGCAGTGGGATTAGTTTGGGGATTGATACAGGGCTATGGGGAGAGAGCGAGGCAGTGGGATTAGTTTGGGGATTGATACAGGGCTATGGGGAGTGAGCAGGTTAGTGGGATTAGTTTGGGAATTGATACAGGGCTATGGGGAGAGAGCGGGACAGTGGGATTAGTTTGGGGATTGATACAGGGCTGTGGGGAGAGAGCGGAGCAGTGGGATTAGTTTGGGGATTGATACAGGGCTATGGGGAGAGAACGGGACAGTGGGATTAGTTTGCGGATTGATACAGGGCTATAGGGAGAGAGCGAGGCAGTGGGATTAGTTTGGGGATTGATACAGGGCTATGGGGAGAGTGCGGGGCAGTGGGATTAGTTTGGGGATTGATACAGGGCTATGGGGAGAGAGCGAGGCAGTGGGATTAGTTTGGGGATTGATACAGGGCTATGGGGAGAGAGCGGAGCAGTGGGATTAGTTTGGGGATTGATACAGGGCTGTTGGGAGAGAGCGGAACAGTGGGATTAGTTTTGGGATTGATACAGGGCTATGGGGAGAGAGCGGGACATTGGGATTAGTTTGGGGATTGATACTTGTCTATGGGAAGCGAGCCGGGCAGTGGAATTAGTTTGTGGATTGTTACAGGGCTATGGGGAGAGAGCGGGGCAGTGGGATTAGTTTGGGGATTGATACAGGGCTATGGGGAGAGAGCGGGACAGTGGGATTAGTTTGGGGATTGATACAGGGCTGTGGGGAGAGAGCGGAGCAGTGGGATTAGTTTGGGGATTGATACAGGGCTATGGGGAGAGAGCGGGGCAGTGGGATTAGTTTAGGGATTGATACAGGGCTGTGGGGAGAGAGCGGAGCAGTGGGATTAGTTTGGGGATTGATACAGGGCTATGGGGAGAGAGCGGCACAGTGGGATTAGCTTGGGGATTGATACAGGGCTATGGGGATTGAGCAGGTTAGTGGGATTAGTTTGGGGATTGATACAGGGCTCTGGGGAGAGAGCGGAACAGTGGGATTAGTTTGGGGATTGATACAGGGCTATGGAGAAAGAGTGGTGCAGTGGGATTATTTTGGGGATTGATACTGGTCTATGGGAAGCGAGCCGGGCAGTGGAATTAGTTTGGTGATTGATACAGGGCTATGCGGAGAGAGTGGGGCAATGGGATTACTTTGGGATTGATACAGGGCTATGGGGAGAGAGCGGGTCAGTGGGATTAGTTTGGGGATTGATACAGGGCTATGCGGAGAGAGTGGGGCAGTGGGATTACTTTGGGATTGATACAGGGCTATGGGGAGAGAGCGGGGCAGTGGGATTAGTTTGGGATTGATACTTGGCTATGGGGAGAGAGCAGGGCAGTGGGATTAGTTTGGGGATTGATACAGGTCTATTGGGACAGTGCGGGGCAGTGGGATTAGTTTGGGGATTGATACAGGGCTATGGGGAGAGAGCGGGACAGTGGGATTAGTTTGGGGTTTGATACACGGCTATGGGGACTGTGTGGGGCAGTGGGATTAGATTGGGATTAATACACGGCTATGGGGAGAGAGCTGGGCAGTGGGATTAGTTTGGGGATTGATACAGGGCTACGGGGAGAGAGCGGGGCAGTGGGATTTGTTTTGGATTGATACAGGGCTATGGGGAGAGAGCGGGGCAGTGGGATTAGTTTGGGGATTGATACAGGGCTATGGGCACAGAGCGGGACAGTGGGATTCGTTTGGTGATCGATCCAGTGCTATGGGGAGAGAGCGGGTCAGTGGGATTAGTGTGTGGATTGATACAGGACTATGGGGAGAGAGCGGGGCATTGGGATTAGCTTGTGGGTTGATACAGGACTATGGGGAGAGATTGAGGCAGTGGGATTAGTTTGGGGATTGATACAGGGCTGTTGGGAGCGAGTGGGGCAGTGGGATTAGTTTGGGGATTGATACAGGGCTATGGGGATTGAGCAGGTTAGTGGGATTAGTTTGGGAATTGATACAAGGCTATGGGGAGAGAGCGGGACAGTGGGATTAGTTTGGGGATTGATACAGGGCTATGGGGATTGAGCAGGTTAGTGGGATTAGTTTGGGAATTGATACAAGGCTATGGGGAGAGAGCGGGACAGTGGGATTAGTTTGGGGATTGATACAGGTCTGTGGGGAGAGAGCGGATCAGTGGGATTAGTTTGGGGATTGATACAGGGCTATGGGGAGAGACTGGGACAGTGGGATTAGTTTGGGGATTGATACAGGGCTATGGGGAGAGAGTGGGACAGTGGGATTAGTTTGGGGATTGATACAGGGCTATGGGGAGAGAGCGGAGCAGTGGGATTAGTTTGGGGATTGATACAGGGCTATGGGGTGAGAGTGGGACAGTGGGATTAGTTTGGGGATTGATACAGGGCTATGGGGAGAGAGTGGGACAGTGGGATTAGTTTGGGGATTGATACAGGGCTATGGGGAGAGAGCGGAGCAGTGGGATTAGTTTGGGGATTGATACAGGGCTATGGGGAGAGAGCGGGACAGTGGGATTAGTTTGGGGATTGATACAGGGCTGTGGGGAGAGAGCGGAACAGTGGGATTAGTTTGGGGATTGATACAGGGCTATGGAGAAAGAGTGGTGCAGTGGGATTATTTTGGGGATTGATACAGGTCTATGGGAAGCGAGCCGGGCAGTGGAATTAGTTTGGTGATTGATACAGGGCTATGGAGAGAGAGTGGGGCAGTGGGATTACTTTGGGATTGATACAGGGCTATGGGGAGAGAGCGGGGCAGTGGGATTAGTTTGGTGATTGATACAGGACTATGGGGAGAGAGTGGGCCAGTGGGATTAGTTTGGGATTGATACTTGGCTATGGGGAGAGAGCAGGGCAGTGGGATTAGTTTGGGGATTGATACAGGGCTATGGGGAGAGAGTGGGGCAGTGGGATTAGTTTGGGGATTGATACTGGGCTATGGGGAGAGAGCGGGGCAGTGGAATTAGTTTGCGGTTGATACAGTGTAATGGGGAGAAAGTGGGGCATTGGGATTACTTTGGGATTGATACAGGGCTATGGGGAGAGAGCAGGACAGTGGATTTGTTTGGGGATTGATACAGGTCTATGTGTAGAGACCGGGGCAGTGGGATTAGGTTGGGACCCTTTCGTGGATATGGTGAGAGAACGGGGCAGTGGAATTAGTTTGGTGTTGATACTGGTCTACGTGGAGAGAGCGGGACAGTGGAATTAGTATGATGTTGATATAGCGCTATAGCGGGAGTGCGGAATAGTATTATCAGTTTAGTATTGATACGTGGCAATGGGGGGAGAGCCAGAAAGTGTTATCAGTTTAGGATTGATACAGGGCTATGGGGAGAGACTGGGGCACTGTGATTAGTTTGAGGATTGATCCGGGGTTTTTGGGGCGACCATGGGACAGTGTGATTAGTTTGGGGATTGATACAGGGCTATGGGGAGTGAGCAGGGCAGTGGGATTAGCTTGGGGATTGATACAGGGCTATGGGGAGTGAGCAGGTTAGTGGGATTAGTTTGGGGATTGATACAGGGCTCTGGGGAGAGAACGGGACAGTGGGATTAGTTTGGGGATTGATACAGGGCTATGGGGAGTGAGCAGGGCAGTGGGATTAGTTTGGGGATTGATACAGGGCTGTGGGGAGTGAGCAGGTTAGTAGGATTGGTTTGGGGATTGATACAGGGCTATGGGGAGAGAACGGGACAGTGGGATTAGTTTGCGGATTGATACAGGGCTATAGGGAGAGAGCGAGGCAGTGGGATTAGTTTGGGGATTGATACAGGGCTATGGGGAGAGTGCGGGGCAGTGGGATTAGTTTGGGGATTGATACAGGGCTATGGGGAGAGAGCGAGGCAGTGGGATTAGTTTGGGGATTGATACAGGGCTATGGGGAGTGAGCAGGTTAGTGGGATTAGTTTGGGAATTGATACAGGGCTATGGGGAGAGAGCGGGACAGTGGGATTAGTTTGGGGATTGATACAGGTCTGTGGGGAGAGAGCGGAGCAGTGGGATTAGTTTGGGGATTGATACAGGGCTATGGGGAGAGAGTGGGACAGTGGGATTAGTTTGGGGATTGATACAGGGCTATGGGGAGAGAGCGGAGCAGTGGGATTAGTTTGGGGATTGATACAGGGCTATGGGGAGAGAGCGGGACAGTGGGATTAGTTTGGGGATTGATACAGGGCTATGGGGAGAGAGCGGGACAGTGGGATTAGCTTGGGGATTGATACAGGGCTATGGGGATTGAGCAGGTTAGTGGGATTAGTTTGGGGATTGATACAGGGCTATGGAGAGAGAGCGGGACAGTGGGATTAGTTTGGGGATTGATACAGGTCTGTGGGGAGAGAGCGGAGCAGTGGGATTAGTTTGGGATTGATACAGGGCTATGGGGAGAGAGTGGGACAGTGGGATTAGTTTGGGGATTGATACAGGGCTATGGTGAGAGAGCGGAGCAGTGGGATTAGTTTGGGGATTGATACAGGGCTGTGGGGAGAGAGCGGAACAGTGGGATTAGTTTGGGGATTGATACAGGGCTATGGAGAAAGAGTGGTGCAGTGGGATTATTTTGGGGATTGATACTGGTCTATGGGAAGCGAACCGGGCAGTGGAATTAGTTTGGTGATTGATACAGGGCTATGCGGAGAGAGTGGGGCAGTGGGATTACTTTGGGATTGATACAGGGCTATGGGGAGAGAGCGGGGCAGTGGGATTAGTTTGGGGATTGATACAGGGCTATGGGGAGAGAGCGGGGCAGTGGGATTAGTTTGGGGATTGATACAGGTCTATTGGGACAGTGCGGGGCAGTGGGATTAGTTTGGGGATTGATATAGGGCTACGGGGAGAGAGCAGGGCAGTGGGATTAGTTTGGGATTGATACAGGGCTATGGGGAGAGAGCGGGGCAGTGGGATTAGATTGGGATTAATACACAGCTATGGGGAGAGAGCTGGGCAGTGGGATTAGTTTGGGGATTGATACAGGTCTATGGAGAAAGAGTGATGCAGTGGGATTATTTTGGGGATTGATACTGGTCTATGGGAAGCGAGCCGGGCAGTGGAATTAGTTTGGTGATTGACACAGGGCTATGGAGAGAGAGTGGGGCAGTGGGATTACTTTTGGATTGATACAGGGCTATGGGGAGAGAGCGGGGCAGTGGGATTACTTTGGTGATTGATACAGGACTATGGGGAGAGAGTGGGGCAGTGGGATTAGTTTGGGATTGATACTTGGCTATGGGGAGAGAGCAGGGCAGTGGGATTAGTTTGGGGATTGATACAGGTCCATTGGGACAGTGCGGGGCAGTGGGATTAGTTTGGGGATTGATACAGGGCTATGGGGAGAGAGCGGGGCAGTGGGATTAGTTTGGGGATTGATACACGGCTATGGGGACTGTGTGGGGCAGTGGGATTAGATTGGGATTAATACACAGCTATGGGGAGAGAGCTGGGCAGTGGGATTAGTTTGGGGATTGATACAGGGCTACGGGGAGAGAGCGGGGCAGTGGGATTTGTTTTGGATTGATACAGGGCTATGGGGAGAGAGCGGGGCAGTGGGATTAGTTTGGGGATTGATACAGGGCTATAGGGAGAGAGGGGGGCAGAGGGATTAGTTTGGTGATTGATACAGGATTATGGGGAGAGAGCGGGCAGTGGGATTAGTTTGTGGATTGACACAGGGCTCTGGGGAGAGAGCGGGGCAGTGGGATTAGTTTGGGGATTGATACACGGCTATAGTGAGAGGGTGGGGCAGTGGGATTAGTTTGGGGATTGATACAGGGCTATGGGGATTGAGCAGGTTAGTGGGATTAGTTTGGGAATTGATACAAGGCTATGGGGAGAGAGCGGGACAGTGGGATTAGTTTGGGGATTGATACAGGGCTATGGGGATTGAGCAGGTTAGTGGGATTAGTTTGGGAATTGATACAAGGCTATGGGGAGAGAGCGGGACAGTGGGATTAGTTTGGGGATTGATACAGGTCTGTGGGGAGAGAGCGGATCAGTGGGATTAGTTTGGGGATTGATACAGGGCTATGGGGAGAGAGTGGGACAGTGGGATTAGTTTGGGGATTGATACAGGGCTATGGGGAGAGAGTGGGACAGTGGGATTAGTTTGGGGATTGATACAGGGCTATGGGGAGAGAGCGGAGCAGTGGGATTAGTTTGGGGATTGATACAGGGCTAAGGGGTGAGAGTGGGACAGTGGGATTAGTTTGGGGATTGATACAGGGCTATGGGGAGAGAGTGGGACAGTGGGATTAGTTTGGGGATTGATACAGGGCTATGGGGAGAGAGCGGGACAGTGGGATTAGTTTGGGGATTGATACAGGGCTGTGGGGAGAGAGCGGAACAGTGGGATTATTTTGGGGATTGATACAGGTCTATGGGAAGCGAGCCGGGCAGTGGAATTAGTTTGGTGATTGATACAGGGCTATGGAGAGAGAGTGGGGCAGTGGGATTACTTTGGGATTGATACAGGGCTATGGGGAGAGAGCGGGGCAGTGGGATTAGTTTGGTGATTGATACAGGACTATGGGGAGAGAGTGGGCCAGTGGGATTAGTTTGGGATTGATACTTGGCTATGGGGAGAGAGCAGGGCAGTGGGATTAGTTTGGGGATTGATACAGGGCTATGGGGAGAGAGTGGGGCAGTGGGATTAGTTTGGGGATTGATACTGGGCTATGGGGAGAGAGCGGGGCAGTGGAATTAGTTTGCGGTTGATACAGTGTAATGGGGAGAAAGTGGGGCATTGGGATTACTTTGGGATTGATACAGGGCTATGGGGAGAGAGCAGGACAGTGGATTTGTTTGGGGATTGATACAGGTCTATGTGTAGAGACCGGGGCAGTGGGATTAGGTTGGGACCCTTTCGTGGATATGCTGAGAGAACGGGGCAGTGGAATTAGTTTGGTGTTGATACTGGTCTACGTGGAGAGAGCGGGACAGTGGAATTAGTATGATGTTGATATAGCGCTATAGCGGGAGTGCGGAATAGTATTATCAGTTTAGTATTGATACGTGGCAATGGGGGGAGAGCCAGAAAGTGTTATCAGTTTAGGATTGATACAGGGCTATGGGGAGAGACTGGGGCACTGTGATTAGTTTGAGGATTGATCCGGGGTTTTTGGGGCGACCATGGGACAGTGTGATTAGTTTGGGGATTGATACAGGGCTATGGGGAGTGAGCAGGGCAGTGGGATTAGCTTGGGGATTGATACAGGGCTATGGGGAGTGAGCAGGTTAGTGGGATTAGTTTGGGGATTGATACAGGGCTCTGGGGAGAGAACGGGACAGTGGGATTAGTTTGGGGATTGATACAGGGCTATGGGGAGTGAGCAGGGCAGTGGGATTAGTTTGGGGATTGATACAGGGCTGTGGGGAGTGAGCAGGTTAGTAGGATTAGTTTGGGGATTGATACAGGGCTATGGGGAGAGAACGGGACAGTGGGATTAGTTTGCGGATTGATACAGGGCTATAGGGAGAGAGCGAGGCAGTGGGATTAGTTTGGGGATTGATACAGGGCTATGGGGAGAGTGCGGGGCAGTGGGATTAGTTTGGGGATTGATACAGGGCTATGGGGAGAGAGCGAGGCAGTGGGATTAGTTTGGGGATTGATACAGGGCTATGGGGAGTGAGCAGGTTAGTGGGATTAGTTTGGGAATTGATACAGGGCTATGGGGAGAGAGCGGGACAGTGGGATTAGTTTGGGGATTGATACAGGTCTGTGGGGAGAGAGCGGAGCAGTGGGATTAGTTTGGGGATTGATACAGGGCTATGGGGAGAGAGTGGGACAGTGGGATTAGTTTGGGGATTGATACAGGGCTATGGGGAGAGAGCGGAGCAGTGGGATTAGTTTGGGGATTGATACAGGGCTGTTGGGAGAGAGCGGAACAGTGGGATTAGTTTGGGGATTGATACAGGGCTATGGGGAGAGAGCGGGACAGTGGGATTAGTTTGGGGATTGATACAGGGCTATGGGGAGAGAGCGGGACAGTGGGATTAGCTTGGGGATTGATACAGGGCTATGGGGATTGAGCAGGTTAGTGGGATTAGTTTGGGGATTGATACAGGGCTATGGAGAGAGAGCGGGACAGTGGGATTAGTTTGGGGATTGATACAGGTCTGTGGGGAGAGAGCGGAGCAGTGGGATTAGTTTGGGATTGATACAGGGCTATGGGGAGAGAGTGGGACAGTGGGATTAGTTTGGGGATTGATACAGGGCTATGGTGAGAGAGCGGAGCAGTGGGATTAGTTTGGGGATTGATACAGGGCTGTGGGGAGAGAGCGGAACAGTGGGATTAGTTTGGGGATTGATACAGGGCTATGGAGAAAGAGTGGTGCAGTGGGATTATTTTGGGGATTGATACTGGTCTATGGGAAGCGAACCGGGCAGTGGAATTAGTTTGGTGATTGATACAGGGCTATGCGGAGAGAGTGGGGCAGTGGGATTAGTTTGGGGATTGATACAGGGCTATGGGGAGAGAGCGGGGCAGTGGGATTAGTTTGGGATTGATACAGGGCTATGGGGAGAGAGCGGGGCAGTGGGATTAGTTTGGGGATTGATACAGGGCTATGGGGAGAGAGCGGGGCAGTGGGATTAGTTTGGGGATTGATATAGGGCTACGGGGAGAGAGCAGGGCAGTGGGATCAGTTTGGGGATTGATACAGGTCTATGGGGAGAGAGCGGGGCAGTGGGATTAGTTTGGGATTGATACAGGGCTATGGGGAGAGAGCGGGGCAGTGGGATTAGTTTGGGGATTGATACAGGGCTATGGGGAGAGAGCGGGGCAGTGGGATTAGTTTGGGGATTGATATAGGGCTACGGGGAGAGAGCAGGGCAGTGGGATTAGTTTGGGATTGATACAGGGCTATGGGGAGAGTGCGGGGCAGTGGGATTAGATTGGGATTAATACACAGCTATGGGGAGAGAGCTGGGCAGTGGGATTAGTTTGGGGATTGATACAGGTCTATGGAGAAAGAGTGGTGCAGTGGGATTATTTTGGGGATTGATACTGCTCTATGGGAAGCGAGCCGGGCAGTGGAATTAGTTTGGTGATTGACACAGGGCTATGGAGAGAGAGTGGGGCAGTGGGATTACTTTTGGATTGATACAGGGCTATGGGGAGAGAGCGGGGCAGTGGGATTACTTTGGTGATTGATACAGGACTATGGGGAGAGAGTGGGGCAGTGGGATTAGTTTGGGATTGATACTTGGCTATGGGGAGAGAGCAGGGCAGTGGGATTAGTTTGGGGATTGATACAGGTCCATTGGGACAGTGCGGGGCAGTGGGATTAGTTTGGGGATTGATACAGGGCTATGGGGAGAGAGCGGGGCAGTGGGATTAGTTTGGGGATTGATACACGGCTATGGGGACTGTGTGGGGCAGTGGGATTAGATTGGGATTAATACACAGCTATGGGGAGAGAGCTGGGCAGTGGGATTAGTTTGGGGATTGATACAGGGCTACGGGGAGAGAGCGGGGCAGTGGGATTTGTTTTGGATTGATACAGGGCTATGGGGAGAGAGCGGGGCAGTGGGATTAGTTTGGGGATTGATACAGGGCTATAGGGAGAGAGGGGGGCAGAGGGATTAGTTTGGTGATTGATACAGGATTATGGGGAGAGAGCGGGGCAGTGGGATTAGTTTGTGGATTGACACAGGGCTCTGGGGAGAGAGCGGGGCAGTGGGATTAGTTTGGGGATTGATACAGGGCTATGGGGAGAGATTTGGACAGTGGGATTAATTTGTGGATTGATACAGGACTATGGGGAGAGAGCGGGGCATTGGGATTAGTTTGTGGATTGATACAGGACTATGGGGAGAGATTGGGTCAGTGGGATTAGTTTGGGCATTGATACAGGGCTACGGGGAGCGAGCGGGGCAGTGGGATTAGTTTGGGGATGGATCCAGGGCTATGGGGAGAGAGTGGGTCAGTGGGATTAGTTTGTGGATTGATACAGGACTATGGGGAGAGAGCGGGGCATTGGGATTAGCTTGTGGGTTGATACAGGACTATGGGGAGAGATTGAGGCAGTGGGATTAGTTTGGGGATTGATACAGGGCAATGAGGAGAGAGTGGGGCAGTGGGATTAGTTTGAGGTTTGATACAAGGCTATGAGGAGAGAGCAGGGCAGTGGGATTAGTTTGGCGATCGATACACGGCTATGGGGTGTGAGCAGGACAGTGGGATTAGTTTGGGGATTGTTACTGGGCTACAGAGAGGAAGCGGGGCAGTGGGATTAGTTTGGGATTGATACATGGCTATGGGGAGAGAGCGGGGCATTGGGATTCGTTGGGGATTGATACAGAGCTATGGGCAGAGAGCGGGGCAGTGGGTTTAGTTTGTGGATTGATACAGGTCTATGGGGCGAGAACGGGACAGTGGGATTAGTTTGGGATTGATACAGGGCTATGGGGAGAGAGCAGGGCAGTGGGATAAGTTTGGGGATTGATACAGGGCTATGGGGAGAGAACAGTGCAGTGGGATTAGTTTGGGGAATGATACATGTCTATGGGGATAGAGCGGGCCTGTGGGATTAGTTTGGGGATTGATACCGGGCTGTGGGAGAGAGCGGGACAGTGGGATTAGTTTGGGGATTGATACAGGGCTATGAGGAGAGAGCAGGGCAGTGGGATAAGTTTGGGGATCGATACACGGCTATGGGGTGTGAGCAGGACAGTGGGATTAGTTTGGGGATTGTTACTGGGCTACAGAGAGGAAGCGGGGCAGTGGGATTATTTTGGGATTGATACATGGCTATGGGGAGAGAGCGGGGCATTGGGATTCGTTGGGGATTGATACAGAGCTATGGGGAGAGAGCGGGGCAGTGGGATTAGTTTGGGGATTGATACAGGGCTATGGGGAGAGAGCGGGGCAGTGGGTTTAGTTTGTGGATTGATACAGGGCTATGGGGCGAGATTGGGACAGTGGGATTAGTTTAGGATTGATACTGGGCTATGGGGAGAGAGCAGGGCAGTGGGATTAGTTTGGGGATTGATACAGGGCTATGGGGAGTGAACAGTGCAGTGGGATTAGTTTGGGGAATGATACATGTCTATGGGGATAGAGCGGGCCTGTGGGATTAGTTTGGGGATTGATACAGGGCTCTGGGGAGAGAACGGGACAGTGGGATTAGTTTGGGGATTGATACAGGGCTATGGGGAGAGAGCGGGACAGTGGGATTAGTTTGCGGATTGATACAGGGCTATAGGGAGAGAGCGAGGCAGTGGGATTAGTTTGGGGATTGATACAGGGCTATGGGGAGAGAGCGAGGCAGTGGGATTAGTTTGGGGATTGATACAGGGCTATGGGGAGAGAGTGGGGCAGTGGGATTAGTTTGGGGATTGATACTGGGCTATGGGGAGAGAGCGGGGCAGTGGAATTAGTTTGCGGTTGATACAGTGTAATGGGGAGAAAGTGGGGCAGTGGGATTATTTGGGATTGATACAGGGCTATGGGGAGAGAGCAGGACAGTGGATTTGTTTGGGGATTGATACAGGTCTATGTGTAGAGACCGGGGCAGTGGGATTAGGTTGGGACCCTTTCGTGGATATGGTGAGAGAACGGGGCAGTGGAATTAGTTTGGTGTTGATACTGGTCTACGTGGAGAGAGTGGGACAGTGGAATTAGTATGATGTTGATATAGCGCTATAGCGGGAGTGCGGAATAGTATTATCAGTTTAGTATTGATACGTGGCAATGGGGGGAGAGCCAGAAAGTGTTATCAGTTTAGGATTGATACAGGGCTATGGGGAGAGACTGGGGCACTGTGATTAGTTTGAGGATTGATCCGGGGTTTTTGGGGCGACCATGGGACAGTGTGATTAGTTTGGGGATTGATACAGGGCTATGGGGAGTGAGCAGGGCAGTGGGATTAGCTTGGGGATTGATACAGGGCTATGGGGAGTGAGCAGGTTAGTGTGATTAGTTTGGGGATTGATACAGGGCTCTGGGGAGAGAACGGGACAGTGGGATTAGTTTGGGGATTGATACAGGGCTATGGGGAGTGAGCAGGGCAGTGGGATTAGTTTGGGGATTGATACAGGGCTGTGGGGAGTGAGCAGGTTAGTAGGATTAGTTTGGGGATTGATACAGGGCTATGGGGAGAGAACGGGACAGTGGGATTAGTTTGCGGATTGATACAGGGCTATAGGGAGAGAGCGAGGCAGTGGGATTAGTTTGGGGATTGATACAGGGCTATGGGGAGAGTGCGGGGCAGTGGGATTAGTTTGGGGATTGATACAGGGCTATGGGGAGAGAGCGAGGCAGTGGGATTAGTTTGGGGATTGATACAGGACTATGGGGAGTGAGCAGGTTAGTGGGATTAGTTTGGGAATTGATACAGGGCTATGGGGAGAGAGCGGGACAGTGGGATTAGTTTGGGGATTGATACAGGGCTGTGGGGAGTGAGCAGGTTAGTAGGATTAGTTTGGGGATTGATACAGGGCTATGGGGAGAGAACGGGACAGTGGGATTAGTTTGCGGATTGATACAGGGCTATAGGGAGAGAGCGAGGCAGTGGGATTAGTTTGGGGATTGATACAGGGCTATGGGGAGAGTGCGGGGCAGTGGGATTAGTTTGGGGATTGATACAGGGCTATGGGGAGAGAGCGAGGCAGTGGGATTAGTTTGGGGATTGATACAGGGCTATGGGGAGTGAGCAGGTTAGTGGGATTAGTTTGGGAATTGATACAGGGCTATGGGGAGAGAGCGGGACAGTGGGATTAGTTTGGGGATTGATACAGGTCAGTGGGGAGAGAGCGGAGCAGTGGGATTAGTTTGGGGATTGATACAGGGCTATGGGGAGAGAGTGGGACAGTGGGATTAGTTTGGGGATTGATACAGGGCTATGGGGAGAGAGCGGAGCAGTGGGATTAGTTTCGGGATTGATACAGGGCTGTTGGGAGAGAGCGGAACAGTGGGATTAGTTTGGGGATTGATACAGGGCTATGGGGAGAGAGCGGGACAGTGGGATTAGTTTGGGGATTGATACAGGGCTATGGGGAGAGAGCGGGACAGTGGGATTAGCTTGGGGATTGATACAGGGCTATGGGGATTCAGCAGGTTAGTGGGATTAGTTTGGGGATTGATACAGGGCTATGGAGAGAGAGCGGGACAGTGGGATTAGTTTGGGGATTGATACAGGTCTGTGGGGAGAGAGCGGAGCAGTGGGATTAGTTTGGGATTGATACAGGGCTATGGGGAGAGAGTGGGACAGTGGGATTAGTTTGGGGATTGATACAGGGCTATGGTGAGAGAGCGGAGCAGTGGGATTAGTTTGGGGATTGATACAGGGCTGTGGGGAGAGAGCAGAACAGTGGGATTAGTTTGGGGATTGATACAGGGCTATGGAGAAAGAGTGGTGCAGTGGGATTATTTTGGGGATTGATACTGGTCTATGGGAAGCGAACCGGGCAGTGGAATTAGTTTGGTGATTGATACAGGGCTATGCGGAGAGAGTGGGGCAGTGGGATTACTTTGGGATTGATACAGGGCTATGGGGAGAGAGCGGGGCAGTGGGATTAGTTTGGGGATTGATACAGGGCTATGGGGAGAGAGCGGGGCAGTGGGATTAGTTTGGGGATTGATACAGGTCTATTGGGACAGTGCGGGGCAGTGGGATTAGTTTGGGGATTGATATAGGGCTACGGGGAGAGAGCGGGGCAGTGGGATTAGTTTGGGATTGATACAGGGCTATGGGGAGAGAGCGGGGCAGTGGGATTAGATTGGGATTAATACACGGCTATGGGGAGAGAGCTGGGCAGTGGGATTAGTTTGGGGATTGATACAGGTCTATGGAGAAAGAGTGGTGCAGTGGGATTATTTTGGGGATTGATACTGGTCTATGGGAAGCGAGCCGGGCAGTGGAATTAGTTTGGTGATTGACACAGGGCTATGGAGAGAGAGTGGGGCAGTGGGATTACTTTTGGATTGATACAGGGCTATGGGGAGAGAGCGGGGCAGTGGGATTACTTTGGTGATTGATACAGGACTATGGGGAGAGAGTGGGGCAGTGGGATTAGTTTGGGATTGATACTTGGCTATGGGGAGAGAGCAGGGCAGTGGGATTAGTTTGGGGATTGATACAGGTCCATTGGGACAGTGCGGGGCAGTGGGATTAGTTTGGGGATTGATACAGGGCTATGGGGAGAGAGCGGGGCAGTGGGATTAGTTTGGGGATTGATACACGGCTATGGGGACTGTGTGGGGCAGTGGGATTAGATTGGGATTAATACACAGCTATGGGGAGAGAGCTGGGCAGTGGGATTAGTTTGGGGATTGATACAGGGCTACGGGGAGAGAGCGGGGCAGTGGGATTTGTTTTGGATTGATACAGGGCTATGGGGAGAGAGCGGGGCAGTGGGATTAGTTTGGGGATTGATACAGGGCTATAGGGAGAGAGGGGGGCAGAGGGATTAGTTTGGTGATTGATACAGGATTATGGGGAGAGAGCGGGGCAGTGGGATTAGTTTGTGGATTGACACAGGGCTCTGGGGAGAGAGCGGGGCAGTGGGATTAGTTTGGGGATTGATACAGGGCTATGGGGAGAGATTTGGACAGTGGGATTAATTTGTGGATTGATACAGGACTATGGGGAGAGAGCGGGGCATTGGGATTAGTTTGTGGATTGATACAGGACTATGGGGAGAGATTGGGTCAGTGGGATTAGTTTGGGCATTGATACAGGGCTACGGGGAGCGAGCGGGGCAGTGGGATTAGTTTGGGGATGGATCCAGGGCTATGGGGAGAGAGTGGGTCAGTGGGATTAGTTTGTGGATTGATACAGGACTATGGGGAGAGAGCGGGGCATTGGGATTAGCTTGTGGGTTGATACAGGACTATGGGGAGAGATTGAGGCAGTGGGATTAGTTTGGGGATTGATACAGGGCTATGAGGAGAGAGTGGGGCAGTGGGATTAGTTTGAGGTTTGATACAAGGCTATGAGGAGAGAGCAGGGCAGTGGGATTAGTTTGGGGATCGATACACGGCTATGGGGTGTGAGCAGGACTGTGGGATTAGTTTGGGGATTGTTACTGGGCTACAGAGAGGAAGCGGGGCAGTGGGATTAGTTTGGGATTGATACATGGCTATGGGGAGAGAGCGGGGCATTGGGATTCGTTGGGGATTGATACAGAGCTATGGGCAGAGAGCGGGGCAGTGGGTTTAGTTTGTGGATTGATACAGGTCTATGGGGCGAGAACGGGACAGTGGGATTAGTTTGGGATTGATACAGGGCTATGGGGAGAGAGCAGGGCAGTGGGATAAGTTTGGGGATTGATACAGGGCTATGGGGAGAGAACAGTGGAGTGGGATTAGTTTGGGGAATGATACATGTCTATGGGGATAGAGCGGGCCTGTGGGATTAGTTTGGGGATTGATACCGGGCTGTGGGAGAGAGCGGGACAGTGGGATTAGTTTGGGGATTGATACAGGGCTATGAGGAGAGAGCAGGGCAGTGGGATAAGTTTGGGGATCGATACACGGCTATGGGGTGTGAGCAGGACAGTGGGATTAGTTTGGGGATTGTTACTGGGCTACAGAGAGGAAGCGGGGCAGTGGGATTATTTTGGGATTGATACATGGCTATGGGGAGAGAGCGGGGCATTGGGATTCGTTGGGGATTGATACAGAGCTATGGGGAGAGAGCGGGGCAGTGGGATTAGTTTGGGGATTGATACAGGGCTATGGGGAGAGAGCGGGGCAGTGGGTTTAGTTTGTGGATTGATACAGGGCTATGGGGCGAGATTGGGACAGTGGGATTAGTTTAGGATTGATACAGGGCTATGGGGAGAGAGCAGGGCAGTGGGATTAGTTTGGGGATTGATACAGGGCTATGGGGAGTGAACAGTGCAGTGGGATTAGTTTGGGGAATGATACATGTCTATGGGGATAGAGCGGGCCTGTGGGATTAGTTTGGGGATTGATACAGGGCTCTGGGGAGAGAACGGGACAGTGGGATTAGTTTGGGGATTGATACAGGGCTATGGGGAGAGAGCGGGACAGTGGGATTAGTTTGCGGATTGATACAGGGCTATAGGGAGAGAGCGAGGCAGTGGGATTAGTTTGGGGATTGATACAGGGCTATGGGGAGAGAGCGAGGCAGTGGGATTAGTTTGGGGATTGATACAGGGCTATGGGGAGAGAGTGGGGCAGTGGGATTAGTTTGGGGATTGATACTGGGCTATGGGGAGAGAGCGGGGCAGTGGAATTAGTTTGCGGTTGATACAGTGTAATGGGGAGAAAGTGGGGCAGTGGGATTATTTGGGATTGATACAGGGCTATGGGGAGAGAGCAGGACAGTGGATTTGTTTGGGGATTGATACAGGTCTATGTGTAGAGACCGGGGCAGTGGGATTAGGTTGGGACCCTTTCGTGGATATGGTGAGAGAACGGGGCAGTGGAATTAGTTTGGTGTTGATACTGGTCTACGTGGAGAGAGTGGGACAGTGGAATTAGTATGATGTTGATATAGCGCTATAGCGGGAGTGCGGAATAGTATTATCAGTTTAGTATTGATACGTGGCAATGGGGGGAGAGCCAGAAAGTGTTATCAGTTTAGGATTGATACAGGGCTATGGGGAGAGACTGGGGCACTGTGATTAGTTTGAGGATTGATCCGGGGTTTTTGGGGCGACCATGGGACAGTGTGATTAGTTTGGGGATTGATACAGGGCTATGGGGAGTGAGCAGGGCAGTGGGATTAGCTTGGGGATTGATACAGGGCTATGGGGAGTGAGCAGGTTAGTGTGATTAGTTTGGGGATTGATACAGGGCTCTGGGGAGAGAACGGGACAGTGGGATTAGTTTGGGGATTGATACAGGGCTATGGGGAGTGAGCAGGGCAGTGGGATTAGTTTGGGGATTGATACAGGGCTGTGGGGAGTGAGCAGGTTAGTAGGATTAGTTTGGGGATTGATACAGGGCTATGGGGAGAGAACGGGACAGTGGGATTAGTTTGCGGATTGATACAGGGCTATAGGGAGAGAGCGAGGCAGTGGGATTAGTTTGGGGATTGATACAGGGCTATGGGGAGAGTGCGGGGCAGTGGGATTAGTTTGGGGATTGATACAGGGCTATGGGGAGAGAGCGAGGCAGTGGGATTAGTTTGGGGATTGATACAGGACTATGGGGAGTGAGCAGGTTAGTGGGATTAGTTTGGGAATTGATACAGGGCTATGGGGAGAGAGCGGGACAGTGGGATTAGTTTGGGGATTGATACAGGGCTGTGGGGAGTGAGCAGGTTAGTAGGATTAGTTTGGGGATTGATACAGGGCTATGGGGAGAGAACGGGACAGTGGGATTAGTTTGCGGATTGATACAGGGCTATAGGGAGAGAGCGAGGCAGTGGGATTAGTTTGGGGATTGATACAGGGCTATGGGGAGAGTGCGGGGCAGTGGGATTAGTTTGGGGATTGATACAGGGCTATGGGGAGAGAGCGAGGCAGTGGGATTAGTTTGGGGATTGATACAGGGCTATGGGGAGTGAGCAGGTTAGTGGGATTAGTTTGGGAATTGATACAGGGCTATGGGGAGAGAGCGGGACAGTGGGATTAGTTTGGGGATTGATACAGGTCAGTGGGGAGAGAGCGGAGCAGTGGGATTAGTTTGGGGATTGATACAGGGCTATGGGGAGAGAGTGGGACAGTGGGATTAGTTTGGGGATTGATACAGGGCTATGGGGAGAGAGCGGAGCAGTGGGATTAGTTTCGGGATTGATACAGGGCTGTTGGGAGAGAGCGGAACAGTGGGATTAGTTTGGGGATTGATACAGGGCTATGGGGAGAGAGCGGGACAGTGGGATTAGTTTGGGGATTGATACAGGGCTATGGGGAGAGAGCGGGACAGTGGGATTAGCTTGGGGATTGATACAGGGCTATGGGGATTCAGCAGGTTAGTGGGATTAGTTTGGGGATTGATACAGGGCTATGGAGAGAGAGCGGGACAGTGGGATTAGTTTGGGGATTGATACAGGTCTGTGGGGAGAGAGCGGAGCAGTGGGATTAGTTTGGGATTGATACAGGGCTATGGGGAGAGAGTGGGACAGTGGGATTAGTTTGGGGATTGATACAGGGCTATGGTGAGAGAGCGGAGCAGTGGGATTAGTTTGGGGATTGATACAGGGCTGTGGGGAGAGAGCAGAACAGTGGGATTAGTTTGGGGATTGATACAGGGCTATGGAGAAAGAGTGGTGCAGTGGGATTATTTTGGGGATTGATACTGGTCTATGGGAAGCGAACCGGGCAGTGGAATTAGTTTGGTGATTGATACAGGGCTATGCGGAGAGAGTGGGGCAGTGGGATTACTTTGGGATTGATACAGGGCTATGGGGAGAGAGCGGGGCAGTGGGATTAGTTTGGGGATTGATACAGGGCTATGGGGAGAGAGCGGGGCAGTGGGATTAGTTTGGGGATTGATACAGGTCTATTGGGACAGTGCGGGGCAGTGGGATTAGTTTGGGGATTGATATAGGGCTACGGGGAGAGAGCGGGGCAGTGGGATTAGTTTGGGATTGATACAGGGCTATGGGGAGAGAGCGGGGCAGTGGGATTAGATTGGGATTAATACACGGCTATGGGGAGAGAGCTGGGCAGTGGGATTAGTTTGGGGATTGATACAGGTCTATGGAGAAAGAGTGGTGCAGTGGGATTATTTTGGGGATTGATACTGGTCTATGGGAAGCGAGCCGGGCAGTGGAATTAGTTTGGTGATTGACACAGGGCTATGGAGAGAGAGTGGGGCAGTGGGATTACTTTTGGATTGATACAGGGCTATGGGGAGAGAGCGGGGCAGTGGGATTACTTTGGTGATTGATACAGGACTATGGGGAGAGAGTGGGGCAGTGGGATTAGTTTGGGATTGATACTTGGCTATGGGGAGAGAGCAGGGCAGTGGGATTAGTTTGGGGATTGATACAGGTCCATTGGGACAGTGCGGGGCAGTGGGATTAGTTTGGGGATTGATACAGGGCTATGGGGAGAGAGCGGGGCAGTGGGATTAGTTTGGGGATTGATACACGGCTATGGGGACTGTGTGGGGCAGTGGGATTAGATTGGGATTAATACACAGCTATGGGGAGAGAGCTGGGCAGTGGGATTAGTTTGGGGATTGATACAGGGCTACGGGGAGAGAGCGGGGCAGTGGGATTTGGTTTGGATTGATACAGGGCTATGCGGAGAGAGCGGGGCAGTGGGATTAGTTTGGGGATTGATACAGGGCTATAGGGAGAGAGGGGGGCAGAGGGATTAGTTTGGTGATTGATACAGGATTATGGGGAGAGAGCGGGGCAGTGGGATTAGTTTGTGGATTGACACAGGGCTCTGGGGAGAGAGCGGGGCAGTGGGATTAGTTTGGGGATTGATACAGGGCTATGGGGAGAGATTTGGACAGTGGGATTAATTTGTGGATTGATACAGGACTATGGGGAGAGAGCGGGGCATTGGGATTAGTTTGTGGATTGATACAGGACTATGGGGAGAGATTGGGTCAGTGGGATTAGTTTGGGCATTGATACAGGGCTACGGGGAGCGAGCGGGGCAGTGGGATTAGTTTGGGGATGGATCCAGGGCTATGGGGAGAGAGTGGGTCAGTGGGATTAGTTTGTGGATTGATACAGGACTATGGGGAGAGAGCGGGGCATTGGGATTAGCTTGTGGGTTGATACAGGACTATGGGGAGAGATTGAGGCAGTGGGATTAGTTTGGGGATTGATACAGGGCTATGAGGAGAGAGTGGGGCAGTGGGATTAGTTTGAGGTTTGATACAAGGCTATGAGGAGAGAGCAGGGCAGTGGGATTAGTTTGGGGATCGATACACGGCTATGGGGTGTGAGCAGGACTGTGGGATTAGTTTGGGGATTGTTACTGGGCTACAGAGAGGAAGCGGGGCAGTGGGATTAGTTTGGGATTGATACATGGCTATGGGGAGAGAGCGGGGCATTGGGATTCGTTGGGGATTGATACAGAGCTATGGGCAGAGAGCGGGGCAGTGGGTTTAGTTTGTGGATTGATACAGGTCTATGGGGCGAGAACGGGACAGTGGGATTAGTTTGGGATTGATACAGGGCTATGGGGAGAGAGCAGGGCAGTGGGATAAGTTTGGGGATTGATACAGGGCTATGGGGAGAGAACAGTGGAGTGGGATTAGTTTGGGGAATGATACATGTCTATGGGGATAGAGCGGGCCTGTGGGATTAGTTTGGGGATTGATACCGGGCTGTGGGAGAGAGCGGGACAGTGGGATTAGTTTGGGGATTGATACAGGGCTATGAGGAGAGAGCAGGGCAGTGGGATAAGTTTGGGGATCGATACACGGCTATGGGGTGTGAGCAGGACAGTGGGATTAGTTTGGGGATTGTTACTGGGCTACAGAGAGGAAGCGGGGCAGTGGGATTATTTTGGGATTGATACATGGCTATGGGGAGAGAGCGGGGCATTGGGATTCGTTGGGGATTGATACAGAGCTATGGGGAGAGAGCGGGGCAGTGGGATTAGTTTGGGGATTGATACAGGGCTATGGGGAGAGAGCGGGGCAGTGGGTTTAGTTTGTGGATTGATACAGGGCTATGGGGCGAGATTGGGACAGTGGGATTAGTTTAGGATTGATACAGGGCTATGGGGAGAGAGCAGGGCAGTGGGATTAGTTTGGGGATTGATACAGGGCTATGGGGAGTGAACAGTGCAGTGGGATTAGTTTGGGGAATGATACATGTCTATGGGGATAGAGCGGGCCTGTGGGATTAGTTTGGGGATTGATACAGGGCTCTGGGGAGAGAACGGGACAGTGGGATTAGTTTGGGGATTGATACAGGGCTATGGGGAGAGAGCGGGACAGTGGGATTAGTTTGCGGATTGATACAGGGCTATAGGGAGAGAGCGAGGCAGTGGGATTAGTTTGGGGATTGATACAGGGCTATGGGGAGAGAGCGAGGCAGTGGGATTAGTTTGGGGATTGATACAGGGCTATGGGGAGAGAGTGGGGCAGTGGGATTAGTTTGGGGATTGATACTGGGCTATGGGGAGAGAGCGGGGCAGTGGAATTAGTTTGCGGTTGATACAGTGTAATGGGGAGAAAGTGGGGCAGTGGGATTATTTGGGATTGATACAGGGCTATGGGGAGAGAGCAGGACAGTGGATTTGTTTGGGGATTGATACAGGTCTATGTGTAGAGACCGGGGCAGTGGGATTAGGTTGGGACCCTTTCGTGGATATGGTGAGAGAACGGGGCAGTGGAATTAGTTTGGTGTTGATACTGGTCTACGTGGAGATTGTGGGACAGTGGAATTAGTATGATGTTGATATAGCGCTATAGCGGGAGTGCGGAATAGTATTATCAGTTTAGTATTGATACGTGGCAATGGGGGGAGAGCCAGAAAGTGTTATCAGTTTAGGATTGATACAGGGCTATGGGGAGAGACTGGGGCACTGTGATTAGTTTGAGGATTGATCCGGGGTTTTTGGGGCGACCATGGGACAGTGTGATTAGTTTGGGGATTGATACAGGGCTATGGGGAGTGAGCAGGGCAGTGGGATTAGCTTGGGGATTGATACAGGGCTATGGGGAGTGAGCAGGTTAGTGTGATTAGTTTGGGGATTGATACAGGGCTCTGGGGAGAGAACGGGACAGTGGGATTAGTTTGGGGATTGATACAGGGCTATGGGGAGTGAGCAGGGCAGTGGGATTAGTTTGGGGATTGATACAGGGCTGTGGGGAGTGAGCAGGTTAGTAGGATTAGTTTGGGGATTGATACAGGGCTATGGGGAGAGAACGGGACAGTGGGATTAGTTTGCGGATTGATACAGGGCTATAGGGAGAGAGCGAGGCAGTGGGATTAGTTTGGGGATTGATACAGGGCTATGGGGAGAGTGCGGGGCAGTGGGATTAGTTTGGGGATTGATACAGGGCTATGGGGAGAGAGCGAGGCAGTGGGATTAGTTTGGGGATTGATACAGGGCTATGGGGAGTGAGCAGGTTAGTGGGATTAGTTTGGGAATTGATACAGGGCTATGGGGAGAGAGCGGGACAGTGGGATTAGTTTGGGGATTGATACAGGGCTGTGGGGAGAGAGCGGAGCAGTGGGATTAGTTTGGGGATTGATACAGGGCTATGGGGAGAGAACGGGACAGTGGGATTATTTTGCGGATTGATACAGGGCTATAGGGAGAGAGCGAGGCAGTGGGATTAGTTTGGGGATTGATACAGGGCTATGGGGAGAGTGCGGGGCAGTGGGATTAGTTTGGGGATTGATACAGGGCTATGGGGAGAGAGCGAGGCAGTGGGATTAGTTTGGGGATTGATACAGGGCTATGGGGAGAGAGCGGAGCAGTGGGATTAGTTTGGGGATTGATACAGGGCTATGAGGAGAGAGTGGGGCAGTGGGATTAGTTTGGGGATTGATACTGGGCTATGGGGAGAGAGCGGGGCAGTGGGATTAGTTTTGGGATTGATACAGGGCTATGGGGAGAGAGCGGGACAGTGGGATTAGTTTGGGGATTGATACAGGGCTATGGGGAGAGAGCGCGACAGTGGGATTAGTTTGGGGATTGATACAGGGCTATGGGGAGAGAGCGGGACAGTGGGATTAGTTTGGGGATTGATACAGGGCTGTGGGGAGAGAGCGGAGCAGTGGGATTAGTTTGGGGATTGATACAGGGCTATGGGGAGAGAGCGGGACAGTGGGATTAGCTTGGGGATTGATACAGGGCTATGGAGAGAGAGCGGGACAGTGGGATTAGTTTGGGGATTGATACAGGTCTGTGGGGAGAGAGCGGAGCAGTGGGATTAGTTTGGGATTGATACAGGGCTATGGGGAGAGAGTGGGACAGTGGGATTAGTTTGGGGATTGATACAGGGCTATGGGGAGAGAGCGGAACAGTGGGATTAGTTTGGGGATTGATACAGGGCTATGGAGAAAGAGTGGTGCAGTGGGATTACTTTGGGGATTGATACTGGGCTATGGGCTGAGAGCCGGGCAGTGGAATTAGTTTGGTGATTGATACAGGGCTATGCGGAGAGAGTGGGGCAGTGGGATTACTTTGGGATTGATACAGGGCTATGGGGAGAGAGCGGGGCAGTGGGATTAGTTTGGGATTGATACTTGGCTATGGGGAGAGAGCAGGGCAGTGGGATTAGTTTGGGGATTGATACAGGTCTATTGGGACAGTGCGGGGCAGTGGGATTAGTTTGGGGATTGATACAGGGCTATGGGGAGAGAGCGGGACAGTGGGATTAGTTTGGGGTTTGATACACGGCTATGGGGACTGTGTGGGGCAGTGGGATTAGATTGGGATTAATACACGGCTATGGGGAGAGAGCTGGGCAGTGGGATTAGTTTGGGGATTGATACAGGGCTACGGGGAGAGAGCGGGGCAGTGGGATTTGTTTTGGATTGATACAGGGCTATGGGGAGAGAGCGGGGCAGTGGGATTAGTTTGGGGATTGATACAGGGCTATGGGCAGAGAGCGGGACAGTGTGATTCGTTTGGTGATCGATCCAGTGCTATGGGGAGAGAGTGGGTCAGTGGGATTAGTTTGTGGATGGATACAGGACTATGGGGAGAGTGCGGGGCATTGGGATTAGCTTGTGGGTTGATACAGGACTATGGGGAGAGATTGAGGCAGTGGGATTAGTTTGGGGATTGATACAGGGCTGTTGGGAGCGAGTGGGGCCGTGGGATTAGTTTGGGGATTGATACACGGCTATAGTGAGAGGGTGGGGCAGTGGGATTAGTTTGGGGATTGATATAGGGCTATGGGGAGAGAGCGGGACAGTGGGATTAGTTTGGGGATTGATACAGGGCTATGGGGAGAGAGCGGGACAATGGGATTAGTTTGCGGATTGATACAGGGCTATGGGGATTGAGCAGGTTAGTGGGATTAGTTTGGGAATTGATACAAGGCTATGGGGAGAGAGCGGGACAGTGGGATTAGTTTGGGGATTGATACAGGGCTATGGGGAGAGAGCGGAGCAGTGGGATTAGTTTGGGGATTGATACAGGGCTGTGGGGAGAGAGCGGAACAGTGGGATTAGTTTGGGGATTGATACAGGGCAAAGGAGAAAGAGTGGTGCAGTGGGATTATTTTGGGGATTGATACAGGTCTATGGGAAGCGAGCCGGGCAGTGGAATTAGTTTGGTGATTGATACAGGGCTATGGAGAGAGAGTGGGGCAGTGGGATTACTTTGGGATTGATACATGGCTATGGGGAGAGAGCGGGGCAGTGGGATTAGTTTGGTGATTGATACAGGACTATGGGGAGAGAGTGGGCCAGTGGGATTAGTTTGGGATTGATACTTGGCTATGGGGAGAGAGCAGGGCAGTGGGATTAGTTTGGGGATTAATACAGGTCTATTGGGACAGTGCGGGGCAGTGGGATTAGTTTGGGGATTGATACAGGGCTATGGGGAGAGAGCGAGGCAGTGGGATAAGTTTGGGGATTGATACAGGGCTATGGGGAGAGAGTGGGGCAGTGGGATTAGTTTGGGGATTGATACTGGGCTATGGGGAGATAGCGGGGCAGTGGGATTAGTTTGCGGTTGATACAGTGTAATGGGGAGAGAGTGGGGCAGTGGGATTAGTTTGGGATTGATACAGGGCTATGGGGAGAGAGCAGGACAGTGGGATTAGTTTGGGGATTGATACAGGTCTATGTGTAGAGACCGGGGCAGTCGGATTAGGTTGGGACCCTTTCGTGAATATGGTGAGAGAACGGGGCAGTGGAATTAGTTTGGTGTTGATACTGGTCTACGTGGAGAGAGTGGGACAGTGGAATTAGTATGATGTTGATATAGCGCTATAGCGGGAGTGCGGAATAGTATTATCAGTTCAGTATTGATACATGGCAATGGGGGGAGAGCCAGAAAGTGTTATCAGTTTAGGATTGATACAGGGCTATGGGGAGAGACTGGGGCACTGTGATTAGTTTGAGGATTGATCCGGGGTTTTTGGGGCGACCATGGGACAGTGGGATTAGTTTGGGGATTGATACAGGGCTATGGGGAGTGAGCAGGTTAGTGGGATTAGTCTGGGGATTGATACAGGGCTATGGGGAGAGAACGGGACAGTGGGATTAGTTTGGGGATTGATACAGGGCTATGGGGAGTGATTGGGGCAGTGGGATTAGCTTGGGGATTGATACAGGGCTGTGGGGAGTGAGCAGGTTAGTGGGATTAGTTTGGGGATTGATACAGGGCTATGGGGAGAGAACGGGACAGTGGGATTAGTTTGGGGATTGATACAGGGCTGTGGGGAGAGAGCGGAGCAGTGGGATTAGTTTGGGGATTGATACAGGGCTATGGGGAGTGAGCAGGGCAGTGGGATTCGTTTGGGGATTGATACAGGGCTATGGGGAGAGAGCGAGGCAGTGGGATTAGTTTGGGGATTGATACAGGGCTGTGGGGAGAGAGCGGAGCAGTGGGATTAGTTTGGGGATTGATACAGGGCTATGGGGAGTGAGCAGGGCAGTGGGATTAGTTTGGGGATTGATACAGGGCTATGGGGAGAGAGCGAGGCAGTGGGATTAGTTTGGGGATTGATACAGGGCTATGGGGAGAGAGCGAGGCAGTGGGATTAGTTTGGGGATTGATACTGGGCTATGGGGAGAGAGTGGGACAGTGGGATTAGTTTGGGGATTGATACAGGGCTATGGGGAGAGAGCGGGACAGTGGGATTAGTTTGGGGATTGATACAGGGCTATGGGGAGAGAGTGGGACAGTGGGATTAGTTTGGGGATTGATACAGGGCTATGGGGAGAGAGCGGAGCAGTGGGATTAGTTTGGGGACTGATACAGGGCTGTGGGGAGAGAGCGGAACAATGGGATTAGTTTGGGGATTGATACAGGGCTATGGGGAGAGAGCGGGACATTGGGATTAGTTTGGGGATTGATACTGGTCTATGGGAAGCGAGCCGGGCAGTGGAATTTGTTTGTGGATTGATACAGGGCTATGGGGAGAGCAAGGGGCAGTGGGATTAGTTTGGGGATTGGTACAGGGCTACGGGGAGAGAGAACGGGGCAGTGGGATTAGTTTGGGGATTGATACAGGGCTATGGGGAGACAGCGGGGCAGTGGGATTAGTTTGGGATTGATACAGGGCTATGGGGAGAGAGCGGGACAGTGGGATTAGTTTGGGGATTGATACAGGGCTGTGGGGAGTGAGCGGAGCAGTGGGATTAGTTTGGGGATTGATACAGGGCTATGGGGAGTGAGCAGGGCAGTGGGATTAGTTTGGGGATTGATACAGGGCTATGGGGAGAGAGTGGGGCAGTGGGATTAGTTTGGGATTGATACAGGGCTATGGGGAGAGAGCGGGACAGTGGGATTAGTTTGGGGATTGATACAGGGCTGTGGGGAGAGAGCGGAGCAGTGGGATTAGTATGGGGATTGATACAGGGCTATGGGGAGTGAGCAGGTTAGTGGGATTAGTTTGGGGATTGATACAGGGCTATGGGGAGAGAACGGGACAGTGGGATTAGTTTGGGGATTGATACAGGTCTGTGGGGAGAGAGCGGAGCAGTGGGATTAGTTTGGGGATTGATACAGGGCTATGGGGAGAGAGTGGGACAGTGGGATTAGTTTGTGGATTGATACAGGGCTATGGGGAGAGAGCGGAGCAGTGGGATTAGTTTGGGGATTGATACAGGGCTGTGGGGAGAGAGCGGAACAGTGGGATTAGTTTGGGGATTGATACAGGGCTATGGAGAAAGAGTGGTGCAGTGGGATTATTTTGGGGATTGAGACTGGTCTATGGGAAGCGAGCCGGGCAGTGGAATTAGTTTGGTGATTGATACAGGGCTATGCGGAGAGAGTGGGGCAGTGGGATTACTTTGGGATTGATACAGGGCTATGGGGAGAGAGCGGGGCAGTGGGATTAGTTTGGGATTGATACTTGGCTGTGGGGAGAGAGCAGGGCAGTGGGATTAGTTTGGTGATTGATACAGGTCTATGCGGAGAGAGTGGGGCAGTGGGATTACTTTGGGATTGATACAGGGCTATGGGGAGAGAGCGGGGCAGTGGGATTAGTTTGGGATTGATACTTGGCTGTGGGGAGAGAGCAGGGCAGTGGGATTAGTTTGGGGATTGATACAGGTCTAATGGGACAGTGCGGGGCAGTGGGATTAGTTTGGGGATTGATACAGGGCTATGGGGAGAGAGCGGGACAGTGGGATTAGTTTGGGGATTGATACACGGCTATGGGGACTGTGTGGGGCAGTGGGATTAGATTGGGATTAATACACGGCTATGGGGAGAGAGCTGGGCAGTGGGATTAGTTTGGGGATTGATACAGGGCTACGGGGAGAGAGCGGGGCAGTGGGATTTGTTTTGGATTGATACAGGGCTATGGGGAGAGAGCAGGGCAGTGGGATTAGTTTGGGGATTGATACAGGGCTATGGGGAGAGAGGGGGGCAGAGGGATTAGTTTGGTGATTGATACAGGATTATGGGGAGAGAGCGGGGCAGTGGGATTAGTTTGTGGATTGACACAGGGCTATGGGGAGAGAGCGGGGCAGTGGGATTAGTTTGGGGATTGATACAGGGCTATGGGCAGAGAGCGGACAGTGGGATTCGTTTGGTGATCGATCCAGTGCTATGGGGAGAGAGTGGGTCAGTGGGATTAGCTTGTGGGTTGATACAGGACTATGGGGAGAGATTGAGGCAGTGGGATTAGTTTGGGGATTGATACAGGGCTGTTGGGAGCGAGTGGGGCCGTGGGATTAGTTTGGGGATTGATACACGGCTATAGTGAGAGGGTGGGGCAGTGGGATTAGTTTGGGGATTGATATAGGGCTATGGGGAGAGAGCGGGACAGTGGGATTAGTTTGGGGATTGATACAGGGCTATGGGGAGAGAGCGGGACAGTGGGATTAGTTTGGGGATTGATACAGGGCTATGGGGATTGAGCAGGTTAGTGGGATTAGTTTGGGAATTGATACAGGGCTATGGGGAGAGAGCGGGACAGTGGGATTAGTTTGGGATTGATACTTGGCTATGGGGAGAGAGCAGGGCAGTGGGATTAGTTTGGGGATTGATACAGGGCTATGGGGAGAGAGCGGGACAGTGGGATTAGTTTGGGGATTGATACACGGCTATGGGGACTGTGTGGGGCAGTGGGATTAGATTGGGATTTATACACGGCTATGGGGAGAGAGCTGGGCAGTGGGATTAGTTTGGGGATTGATACAGGGCTACGGGGAGAGAGCGGGGCAGTGGGATTTGTTTTGGATTGATACAGGGCTATGGGGAGAGAGGGGGGCAGAGGGATTAGTTTGGTGATTGATACAGGATTATGGGGAGAGAGCGGGGCAGTGGGATTAGTTTGTGGATTGACACAGGGCTCTGGGGAGAGAGCGGGGCAGTGGGATTAGTTTGGGGATTGATACAGGGCTATGGGCAGAGAGCGGGACAGTGGGATTCGTTTGGTGATCGATCCAGTGCTATGGGGAGAGAGTGGGTCAGTGGGATTAGTTTGTGGATTGATACAGGACTATGGGGAGAGATTGAGGCAGTGGGATTAGTTTGGGGATTGATACAGGGCTGTTGGGAGCGAGTGGGGCCGTGGGATTAGTTTGGGGATTGATACACGGCTATAGTGAGAGGGTGGGGCAGTGGGATTAGTTTGGGGATTGATATAGGGCTATGGGGAGAGAGCGGGACAGTGGGATTATTTTGGGGATTGATACTGGTCTATGGGAAGCGAGCCGGGCAGTGGAATTAGTTTGGTGATTGATACAGGGCTATGCGGAGAGAGTGGGGCAGTGGGATTACTTTGGGATTGATACAGGGCTATGGGGAGAGAGCGGGGCAGTGGGATTATTTTGGGATTGATACTTGGCTATGGGGAGAGAGCAGGGCAGTGGGATTAGTTTGGGGATTGATACAGGTCTATTGGGACAGTGCGGGGCAGTGGGATTAGTTTGGGATTGATACAGGGCTATGGGGAGAGAGCGGGACAGTGGGATTAGTTTGGGGATTGATACACGGCTATGGGGACTGTGTGGGGCAGTGGGATTAGATTGGGATTAATACACGGCTATGGGGGGAGAGCGGTGCAGTGGGATGAGTTTGGGGATAGATACAGGGCTATGGGGAGAGAGTGGGGCAGTGGGATTAGTTTGAGGTTTGATACAAGGCTATGAGGAGAGAGCAGGGCAGTGGGATTAGTTTGGGGATCGATACACGGCTATGGGGTGTGAGCAGGACAGTGGGATTAGTTTGGGGATTGTTACTGGGCTACAGAGAGGAAGCGGGGCAGTGGGATTATTTTGGGATTGATACATGGCTATGGGGAGAGAGCGGGGCATTGGGATTCGTTGGGGATTGATACAGAGCTATGGGGAGAGAGCGGGGCAGTGGGATTAGTTTGTGGATTGATACAGGGCTATGGGGAGAGAGCGGGGCAGTGGGATTAGTTTGGGGATTGATACAGGGCTATGGGGAGAGAGCGGGCCTGTGGGATTAGTTTGGGGATTGATACAGGGCTATGGGGAGTGAGCAGGGCAGGGGGATTAGTTTGGGGATTGATACAGGGCTATGGGGAGAGAGCGAGGCAGTGGGATTAGTTTGGGGATTGATACAGGGCTATGGGGATTGAGCAGGTTAGTGGGATTGGTTTGGGGATTGATACAGGGCTATGGGGAGAGAGCGGGACAGTGGGATTAGTTGGGGATTGATACAGGGCTATGGGGAGTGAGCGGAGCAGTGGGATTAGTTTGGGGATTGATACAGGGCTGTGGGGAGAGAGTGGAACAGTGGGATTAGTTTGGGGATTGATACAGGGCTATGGGGAGAGAGCGGGACATTGGGATTAGTTTGGGGATTGATACTGGTCTATGGGAAGCGAGCCGGGCAGTGGAATTAGTTTGTGGATTGATACAGGGCTATGGGGAGTGCAAGGGGCAGTGGGATTAGTTTGGGGATTGGTACAGGGCTACGGGGAGAGAGAATGGGGCAGTGGGATTAGTTTTGGGATTGATACAGGGCTATGGGGAGACAGCGGGGCAGTGGGATTAGTTTGGGATTGATACTTGGCTATGGGGAGAGAGCAGGGCAGTGGGATTAGTTTGGGGATTGATACAGGGCTATGGGGAGAGAGCAGGGCAGTGGGATTAGTTTGGGGATTGATACAGGTCTATTGGGACAGTGCGGGGCAGTGGGATTAGTTTGGGGATTGATACAGGGCTATGGGGAGAGAGCGGGGCAGTGGGATTAGTTTGGGGATTGATACACGGCTATGGGGACTGTGTGGGGCAGTGGGATTAGATTGGGATTAATACACAGCTATGGGGAGAGAGCGGGGCAGTGGGATTAGTTTGGGGATTGATACAGGGCTACGGGGAGAGAGCGGGGCAGTGCGATTTGTTTTGGATTGATACAGGGCTATGGGGAGAGAGCGGGGCAGTGGGATTAGTTTGGGGATTGATACAGGGCTATGGGGAGAGAGGGGGGCAGAGGGATTAGTTTGGTGATTGATACAGGATTATGGGGAGAGAGCGGGGCAGTGGGATTAGTTTGTGGATTGACACAGGGCTATGGGGATAGAGCGGGGCTGTGGGATTAGTTTGGGGATTGATACAGGGCTATGGGGAGAGAGTTGGACAGTGGGATTAATTTGTGGATTGATACAGGACTATGGGGAGAGAGCGGGGCATTGGGATTAGTTTGTGGATTGATACAGGACTATGGGGAGAGATTGGGTCAGTGGGATTAGTTTGGGCATTGATACAGGGCTACGGGGAGCGAGCGGGGCAGTGGGATTAGTTTGGGGATGGATCCAGGGCTATGGGGAGAGAATGGGTCAGTGGGATTAGTTTGTGGATTGATACAGGACTATGGGGAGAGAGCGGGGCAGTGGGATTAGCTTGTGGGTTGATACAGGACTATGGGGAGAGATTGAGGCAGTGGGATTAGTTTGGGGATTGATACAGGGCTGTTGGGAGCGAGTGGGGCAGTGGGATTAGTTTGGGGATTGATACACGGCTATAGTGAGAGGGTGGGGCAGTGGGATTAGTTTGGGGATTGATATAGGGCTATGGGGAGAGAGCGGGACAGTGGGATTAGTTTGGGGATTGATACAGGGCTATGGGGAGAGAGCGGGACAGTGGGATTACATTGGGGATTGATACAGGGCTATGGGGAGAGAGCGGGTCAGTGGGATTAGTTTGGGGATTGATACAGGGCTATGGGGAGAGAGCGGGGCAGTGGGATTTGTTTGGGGATTGATACAGGGTTATGGGGAGAGACCGGGACAGTGGGATTTGTTTGGAGATTGATACAGGGCTATGGGGAGAGAGCGGGGCAGTGGGATTAGTTTGGGGAATGGTACAGGGCTATGGGGGGAGAGCGGTGCAGTGGGATGAGTTTGGGGATAGATACAGAGCTATGGGGAGAGAGCGGGGCAGTGGGTTTAGTTTGTGGATTGATACAGGGCTATGGGGCGAGAATGGGACAGTGGGATTAGTTTGGGATTGATACAGGGCTATGGGGAGAGAGCAGGGCAGTGGGATTAGTTTGGGGATTGATACAGGGCTATGGGGAGAGAACAGTGCAGTGGGATTAGTTTGGGGAATGATACATGTCTATGGGGATAGAGCGGGCCTGTGGGATTAGTTTGGGGATTGATAGAGGGCTGTGGGAGAGAGCGGGACAGTGGGATTAGTTTGGGGATTGATACAGGGCTATGAGGAGAGAGCAGTGCAGTGGGATTAGTTTGGGGATCGATACACGGCTATGGGGTGTGAGCAGGACAGTGGGATTAGTTTGGGGATTGTTACTGGGCTACAGAGAGGAAGCGGGGCAGTGGGATTATTTTGGGATTGATACATGGCTATGGGGAGAGAGCAGGGCATTGGGATTCGTTGGGGATTGATACAGAGCTATGGGGAGAGAGCGGGGCAGTGGGTTTAGTTTGTGGATTGATACATGGCTATGGGGCGAGAACGGGACAGTGGGATTAGTTTGGGATTGATACAGGGCTATGGGGAGAGAGCAGGGCAGTGGGATTAGTTTGGGGATTGATACAGGGCTATGGGGAGAGAACAGTGCAGTGGGATTAGTTTGGGGAATGATACATGTCTATGGGGATAGAGCGGGCCTGTGGGATTAGTTTGGGGATTGATACAGGGCTGTGGGAGAGAGCGGGACAGTGGGATTAGTTTGGGGATTGATACAGGGCTATGGGGAGAGTGCGGGGCAGTGGGATTAGTTTGGGGATTGATACAGGGCTATGGGGAGAGAGTGGGGCAGTGGGATTAGTTTGGGGATTGATACTGGGCTATGGGGAGAGAGCGGGGCAGTGGGATTAGTTTGGGGATTGATACTGGGCTATGGGGAGAGAGCGGGGCAGTGGGATTAGTTTGGGGATTGATACAGGGTAATGGGGAGAGAGTGGGGCAGTGGGATTAGTTTGGGATTGATACAGGGCTATGGGGAGAGAGCAGGTCAGTGGGATTAGTTTGGGGAATGATACAGGTCTATGTGTAGAGACCGGGGCAGTGGGATTAGGTTGGGACCCTTGCGTGGATATGGTGAGAGAACGGGGCAGTGGAATTAGTTTCGTGATGATTCTGGTCTACGTGGAGAGAGTGGGACAGTGGAATTAGTATGATGTTGATATAGCGCTATAGCGGAAGTGCGGAATAGTATTATCAGTTTAGTATTGATACATGGCAATGGGGGGAGAGCCAGAAAGTGTTATCAGTTTAGGATTGATACAGGGCTATGGGGAGAGACTGGGGCACTGTGATTAGTTTGAGGATTGATCCGGGGTTTTTGGGGCGACCATGGGACAGTGTGATTAGTTTGGGGATTGATACAGGGCTATGGGGAGTGAGCAGGGCAGTGGGATTAGCTTGGGGATTGATACAGGGCTGTGGGGAGTGAGCAGGTTAGTGGGATTAGTTTGGGGATTGATACAGGGCTATGGGGAGAGAACGGGACAGTGGGATTAGTTTGGAGATTGATACAGGGCTATGGGGAGAGAGCGGGACAGTGGGATTAGTTTGCGGATTGATACAGGGCTATAGGGAGAGCGCGAGGCAGTGGGATTAGTTTGGGGATTGATACAGGGCTATGGGGAGAGAACGGGACAGTGGGATTAGTTTCCGGTTGATACAGTGTAATGGGGAGAGAGTGGGGCAGTGGGATTAGTTTGGGATTGATACAGGGCTATGGGGAGAGAGCAGGACAGAGGGATTTGTTTGGGGATTGATACAGGTCTATGTGTAGAGACCGGGGCAGTGGGATTAGGTTGGGACCCTTTCGTGGATATGGTGAGAGAACGGGGCAGTGGAATTAGTTTGGTGTTGATACTGGTCTACGTGGAGAGAGCGGGACAGTGGAATTAGTATGATGTTGATATAGCGCTATAGCGGGAGTACGGAATAGTATTATCAGTTTAGTATTGATACATGGCAATGGGGGGAGAGCCAGAAAGTGTTATCAGTTTAGGATTGATACAGGGCTATGGGGAGAGACTGGGGCACTGTGATTAGTTTGAGGATTGATCCGGGGTTTTTGGGGCGACCATGGGACAGTGGGATTAGTTTGGGATTGATACAGGGCTATGGGGAGTGAGCAGGGCAGTGGGATTAGCTTGGGGATTGATACAGGGCTATGGGGAGTGAGCAGGTTAGTGGGATTAGTTTGGGGATTGATACAGGGCTATGGGGAGAGAACGGGACAGTGGGATTAGTTTGGGGATTGATACAGGGCTGTGGAGAGAGAGCGGGACAGTGGGATTAGTTTGGGGATTGATACAGGGCTATGGGGAGAGAACGGGACAGTGGGATTAGTTTGGGGATTGATACAGGGCTATGGGGAGAGAGCGGAGCAGTGGGATTAGTTTGGGGATTGATACAGGGCTATGGGGAGAGAGTGGGACAGTGGGATTAGTTTGGGGATTGATACAGGGCTATGGGGAGAGAGCGGGACAGTGGGATTAGTTTGGGGATTGATACAGGGCTATGGGGAGAGAGTGGGACAGTGGGATTAGTTTGGGGATTGATACAGGGCTATGGGGAGAGAGCGGAGCAGTGGGATTAGTTTGGGGATTGATACAGTGCTGTGGGGAGAGAGCGGAACAGTGGGATTAGTTTGGGGATTGATACAGGGCTATGGGGAGAGAGCGGGACATTGGGATTAGTTTGAGGATTTATACTGGTCTATGGGAAGCTAGCCGGGCAGTGGAATTAGTTTGTGGATTGATACAGGGCTATGGGGAGAGCAAGGGGCAGTGGGATTACTTTGGGGATTGGTACAGGTCTACGGGGAGAGAGAACGGGGCAGTGGGATTAGTTTGGGGATTGATACAGGGCTATGGGGAGCCAGCGGGGCAGTGGGATTAGTTTGGGATTGATACAGGGCTATGGGGAGAGAGCGGGACAGTGGGATTAGTTTGGGGATTGATATAGGGCTGTGGGGAGAGAGCGGAGCAGTGGGATTAGTTTGGGTATTGATACAGGGCTATGGGGAGAGAGCTGGACAGTGGGATTAGTTTGGGGATTGATACAGGGCTATGGGGATTGAGCAGGTTAGTGGGATTAGTTTGGGGATTGATACAGGGCTATGGGGAGAGAGCGGGACAGTGGGATTAGTTTGGGGATTGATACAGGTCTGTGGGGAGTGAGCGGAGCAGTGGGATCAGTTTGGGGATTGATACAGGGCTATGGGGAGAGAGCGGGGCAGTGGGATTAATTTGGGGTTTGATACAGGGCTATGGGGAGAGAGCGGGACAGTGGGATTAGTTTGGGGATTGATACAGGGCTATGGGGAGAGAGCGGGGCAGTGGGATTAGTTTGAGGATTGATACAGGGCTATGGGGAGAGAGCGGGGCAGTGGGATTAATTTGGGGTTTGATACAGGGCTATGGGGAAAGTGCGGGATAGTGGGATTTGTTTGGGGATTGATACAGGTCTGTGGGGAGTGAGCGGAGCAGTGGGATCAGTTTGGGGATTGATACAGGGCTATGGGGAGAGAGCGGGACAGTGGGATTAGTTTGGGGATTGATACAGGGCTATGGGGAGAGAGCGGGGCAGTGGGATTAGTTTGAGGATTGATACAGGGCTATGGGGAGAGAGCGGGGCAGTGGGATTAATTTGGGGTTTGATACAGGGCTATGGGGAGAGAGCGGGGCAGTGGGATTAGATTGGGGATTGATACAGGGCTATGGGGCGAGTGCGGGGCAGTGGGATTAGTTTGGGGATTGATACCGGGCTGTGGGGAGTGAGCGGGGCAGTGGGATTAGTTTGGGGATTGATACAGGGCTATGGGGAGAGAATGGGACAGTTGGATTAGTTTGGGGATTGATACAGGGCTATGGGGAAAGAGTGGGGCAGTGGGATTAGTTTGGGGATGGATACAGGGCTATGTGGAGAGAGCGGGGTAGTGGGATTAGTTTGCGGATTGTTACAGGGCTATGGAGAGAGAGCGGGGCAGTGGGATTAGTTTGGGATTGATACAGGGCTATGGGGGAGAGTGGGGCAGTGGGATTAGTTTGGGGATTGATACAGGGCTATGGGGAGAGAGTGGGACAGTGGGATTACTTTGGGGATTGATACAGGGCTATGGGGAGAGAGTGGTGCAGTGGGTTTAGTTTGGGGATTGATACAAGGCTAAGGGGAGACTGTGTGGCAGTTTGAATACGTTGAGCATTGATACTGGGATATGGGGAAAGAGCAGTACAGTGGGATTAGTTTGGGAGTGATGCTGGGATTTGTGGCGAGAGTGGGATAGACGGATTATTTTGGGATTGGGGCAGGGCGATGGTGAGAGCGGGGTGGTGGGATTTGTTTGGGGATTGATACTGGTCTATGGGGAGAGAGCGGGGCAGTGGGATTAGTTTGGGGATCGATACAGGGCTATGGGGAGAGAGCGGGACAATGGAATTAGTTTCGGGATTGATACAGGGCTATGGGGAGAGAGCGGGGCAGTGGGATTAGTTTGGGGATTGATACAGGGCTATGGGGAGGGAGCGGGGCAGTGGGATTAGTTTGGGGATTGATACAGGGCTATGGGGAGAGAGCGGGGCAGTGGGATTAGTTTGGGGATTGATACAGGGCTATGGGGATAGGGCGGGGCAGTGGGATTAGTTTGAGGATTGATACAGGGCTATGGGGAGAGAGCGGGGCAGTGGGATTAGTTTGGGGTTTGATACAGGGCTATGGGGAGAGAGCGGGGCAGTGGGATTAGATTGGGGATTGATACAGGGCTATGGGGCGAGTGCGGGGCAGTGGGATTAGTTTGGGGATTGATACAGGGCTATGGGGAGAGCTGGGAAGTCGGATTTCTTTGGGATTGATACAAGGCTAAGGGGAGATTGTGTGGCAGTTTGAATACGTTGAGCATTGATACTGGGATATGGGGAAAGAGCAGTACAGTGGGATTAGTTTGGGAGTGATGCTGGGAATTGTGGCGAGAGTGGGATAGACGGACTATTTTGGGATTGGTGCAGGGCCATGGTGAGAGCGGGGTGGTGGGATTTGTTTGGGGATTGATACTGGTCTATGGGGAGAGAGCGGGACAGTGGGATCAGTTTGGGGATTGATACAGGGCTATGGGGAGAGAGCAGGGCAGTGGGATTAGTTTGGGGATTGATACAGGGCTATGGAGAAAGAGTGGTGCAGTGGGATTATTTTGGGGATTGATACAGGTCTATGGGAAGCGAGCCGGGCAGTGGAATTAGTTTGGTGATTGATACAGGGCTATGCGGAGAGAGTGGGGCAGTGGGATTACTTTGGGATTGATACAGGGCTATGGGGAGAGAGCGGGGCAGTGGGATTATTTTGGGATTGATACTTGGCTATGGGGAGAGAGCAGGGCAGTGGGATTAGTTTGGGGATTGATACAGGTCTATGGGGAGAGAGCAGGGCAGTGGGATTAGTTTGGGGATTGATACAGGGCTATGGGGAGAGAGCGGGACAGTGGGATTAGTTTGGGGATTGATACACGGCTATGGGGACTGTGTGGGGCAGTGGGATTAGATTGGGATTAATACACGGCTATGGGGAGAGAGCTGGGCAGTGGGATTAGTTTGGGGATTGATACAGGGCTACGGGGAGAGAGCGGGGCAGTGGGATTTGTTTTGGATTGATACAGGGCTATGGGGAGAGAGCGGGGCAGTGGGATTAGTTTGGGGATTGATACAGGGCTATGGGGAGAGAGGGGGGCAGAGGGATTAGTTTGGTGATTGATACAGGATTATGGGGAGAGAGCGGGGCAGTGGGATTAGTTTGTGGATTGACACAGGGCTATGGGGAGAGAGCGGGGCAGTGGGATTAGTTTGGGGATTGATACAGGGCTATGGGCAGAGAGCGGGACAGTGGGATTCGTTTGGTGATCGATCCAGTGCTATGGGGAGAGAGTGGGTCAGTGGGATTAGTTTGTGGATTGATACAGGACTATGGGGAGAGATTGAGGCAGTGGGATTAGTTTGGGGATTGATACAGGGCTGTTGGGAGCGAGTGGGGCCGTGGGATTAGTTTGGGGATTGATACACGGCTATAGTGAGAGGGTGGGGCAGTGGGATTAGTTTGGGGATTGATATAGGGCTATGGGGAGAGAGCGGGACAGTGGGATTATTTTGGGGATTGATACTGGTCTATGGGAAGCGAGCCGGGCAGTGGAATTAGTTTGGTGATTGATACAGGGCTATGCGGAGAGAGTGGGGCAGTGGGATTACTTTGGGATTGATACAGGGCTATGGGGAGAGAGCGGGGCAGTGGGATTATTTTGGGATTGATACTTGGCTATGGGGAGAGAGCAGGGCAGTGGGATTAGTTTGGGGATTGATACAGGTCTATTGGGACAGTGCGGGGCAGTGGGATTAGTTTGGGATTGATACAGGGCTATGGGGAGAGAGCGGGACAGTGGGATTAGTTTGGGGATTGATACACGGCTATGGGGACTGTGTGGGGCAGTGGGATTAGATTGGGATTAATACACGGCTATGGGGGGAGAGCGGTGCAGTGGGATGAGTTTGGGGATAGATACAGGGCTATGGGGAGAGAGTGGGGCAGTGGGATTAGTTTGAGGTTTGATACAAGGCTATGAGGAGAGAGCAGGGCAGTGGGATTAGTTTGGGGATCGATACACGGCTATGGGGTGTGAGCAGGACAGTGGGATTAGTTTGGGGATTGTTACTGGGCTACAGAGAGGAAGCGGGGCAGTGGGATTATTTTGGGATTGATACATGGCTATGGGGAGAGAGCGGGGCATTGGGATTCGGTGGGGATTGATACAGAGCTATGGGGAGAGAGCGGGGAAGTGAGATTAGTTTGTGGATTGATACAGGGCTATGGGGAGAGAGCGGGGCAGTGGGATTAGTTTGGGGATTGATACAGGGCTATGGGGAGAGAGCGGCAGTTGGATTAGTTTGGGATTGATACAGGGCTATGGGGAGAGAGCGGGGCAGTGGGATTAGTTTGGGGATTGATACAGGGCTATGGGGAGAGAGCGGGGCAGTGGGATTAGTTTGGGGATTGATACAGGGCAATGGGGAGAGAGCGGGCCTGTGGGATTAGTTTGGGGATTGATACAGGGCTATGGGGAGTGAGCAGGGCAGGGGGATTAGTTTGGGGATTGATACAGGGCTATGGGGAGAGAGCGAGGCAGTGGGATTAGTTTGGGGATTGATACAGGGCTATGGGGATTGAGCAGGTTAGTGGGATTGGTTTGGGGATTGATACAGGGCTATGGGGAGAGAGCGGGACAGTGGGATTAGTTTGGGGATTGATACAGGGCTATGGGGAGAGAGCGGAGCAGTGGGATTAGTTTGGGGATTGATACAGGGCTGTGGGGAGAGAGCGGAACAGTGGGATTAGTTTGGGGATTGATACAGGGCTATGGGGAGAGAGCGGGACATTGGGATTAGTTTGAGGATTTATACTGGTCTATGGGAAGCTAGCCGGGCAGTGGAATTAGTTTGTGGATTGATACAGGGCTATGGGGAGAGCAAGGGGCAGTGGGATTACTTTGGGGATTGGTACAGGTCTACGGGGAGAGAGAACGGGGCAGTGGGATTAGTTTGGGGATTGATACAGGGCTATGGGGAGCCAGCGGGGCAGTGGGATTAGTTTGGGATTGATACAGGGCTATGGGGAGAGAGCGGGACAGTGGGATTAGTTTGGGGATTGATATAGGGCTGTGGGGAGAGAGCGGAGCAGTGGGATTAGTTTGGGTATTGATACAGGGCTATGGGGAGAGAGCTGGACAGTGGGATTAGTTTGGGGATTGATACAGGGCTATGGGGATTGAGCAGGTTAGTGGGATTAGTTTGGGGATTGATACAGGGCTATGGGGAGAGAGCGGGACAGTGGGATTAGTTTGGGGATTGATACAGGTCTGTGGGGAGTGAGCGGAGCAGTGGGATCAGTTTGGGGATTGATACAGGGCTATGGGGAGAGAGCGGGGCAGTGGGATTAATTTGGGGTTTGATACAGGGCTATGGGGAGAGAGCGGGACAGTGGGATTAGTTTGGGGATTGATACAGGGCTATGGGGAGAGAGCGGGGCAGTGGGATTAGTTTGAGGATTGATACAGGGCTATGGGGAGAGAGCGGGGCAGTGGGATTAATTTGGGGTTTGATACAGGGCTATGGGGAAAGTGCGGGATAGTGGGATTTGTTTGGGGATTGATACAGGTCTGTGGGGAGTGAGCGGAGCAGTGGGATCAGTTTGGGGATTGATACAGGGCTATGGGGAGAGAGCGGGACAGTGGGATTAGTTTGGGGATTGATACAGGGCTATGGGGAGAGAGCGGGGCAGTGGGATTAGTTTGAGGATTGATACAGGGCTATGGGGAGAGAGCGGGGCAGTGGGATTAATTTGGGGTTTGATACAGGGCTATGGGGAGAGAGCGGGGCAGTGGGATTAGATTGGGGATTGATACAGGGCTATGGGGCGAGTGCGGGGCAGTGGGATTAGTTTGGGGATTGATACCGGGCTATGGGGAGTGAGCGGGGCAGTGGGATTAGTTTGGGGATTGATACAGGGCTATGGGGAGAGAATGGGACAGTTGGATTAGTTTGGGGATTGATACAGGGCTATGGGGCAAGAGTGGGGCAGTGGGATTAGTTTGGGGATGGATACAGGGCTATGTGGAGAGAGCGGGGTAGTGGGATTAGTTTGCGGATTGTTACAGGGCTATGGAGAGAGAGCGGGGCAGTGGGATTAGTTTGGGATTGATACAGGGCTATGGGGGAGAGTGGGGCAGTGGGATTAGTTTGGGGATTGATACAGGGCTATGGGGAGAGAGTGGGACAGTGGGATTACTTTGGGGATTGATACAGGGCTATGGGGAGAGAGTGGTGCAGTGGGATTAGTTTGGGGATTGATACAGGGCTATGGGGAGAGGTGGGAAGTGGGATTTCTTTGGGATTGATACAAGGCTAAGGGGAGACTGTGTGGCAGTTTGAATACGTTGAGCATTGATACTGGGATATGGGGAAAGAGCAGTACAGTGGGATTAGTTTGGGAGTGATGCTGGGATTTGTGGCGAGAGTGGGATAGACGGATTATTTTGGGATTGGGGCAGGGCGATGGTGAGAGCGGGGTGGTGGGATTTGTTTGGGGATTGATACTGGTCTATGGGGAGAGAGCGGGGCAGTGGGATTAGTTTGGGGATCGATACAGGGCTATGGGGAGAGAGCGGGACAATGGAATTAGTTTCGGGATTGATACAGGGCTATGGGGAGAGAGCGGGGCAGTGGGATTAGTTTGGGGATTGATACAGGGCTATGGGGAGAGAGCGGGGCAGTGGGATTAGTTTGGGGATTGATACAGGGCTATGGGGAGAGAGCGGGGCAGTGGGATTAGTTTGGGGATTGATACAGGGCTATGGGGCGAGTGCGGGGCAGTGGGATTAGTTTGGGGATTGATACAGGGCTATGGGGAGAGCTGGGAAGTGGGATTTCTTTGGGATTGATACAAGGCTAAGGGGAGATTGTGTGGCAGTTTGAATACGTTGAGCATTGATACTGGGATATGGGGAAAGAGCAGTACAGTGGGATTAGTTTGGGAGTGATGCTGGGAATTGTGGCGAGAGTGGGATAGACGGACTATTTTGGGATTGGTGCAGGGCCATGGTGAGAGCGGGGTGGTGGGATTAGTTTGGGGATTGATACTGGTCTATGGGGAGAGAGCGGGACAGTGGGATCAGTTTGGGGATTGATACAGGGCTATGGGGAGAGAGCGGAACAGTGGGATTAGTTTGGGGATTGATACAGGGCTATGGAGAAAGAGTGGTGCAGTGGGATTATTTTGGGGATTGATACAGGTCTATGGGAAGCGAGCCGGGCAGTGGAATTAGTTTGGTGATTGATACAGGGCTATGCGGAGAGAGTGGGGCAGTGGGATTACTTTGGGATTGATACAGGGCTATGGGGAGAGAGCGGGGCAGTGGGATTATTTTGGGATTGATACTTGGCTATGGGGAGAGAGCAGGGCAGTGGGATTAGTTTGGGGATTGATACAGGTCTATGGGGAGAGAGCAGGGCAGTGGGATTAGTTTGGGGATTGATACAGGGCTATGGGGAGAGAGCGGGACAGTGGGATTAGTTTGGGGATTGATACACGGCTATGGGGACTGTGTGGGGCAGTGGGATTAGATTGGGATTAATACACGGCTATGGGGAGAGAGCTGGGCAGTGGGATTAGTTTGGGGATTGATACAGGGCTACGGGGAGAGAGCGGGGCAGTGGGATTTGTTTTGGATTGATACAGGGCTATGGGGAGAGAGCGGGGCAGTGGGATTAGTTTGGGGATTGATACAGGGCTATGGGGAGAGAGGGGGGCAGAGGGATTAGTTTGGTGATTGATACAGGATTATGGGGAGAGAGCGGGGCAGTGGGATTAGTTTGTGGATTGACACAGGGCTATGGGGAGAGAGCGGGGCAGTGGGATTAGTTTGGGGATTGATACAGGGCTATGGGCAGAGAGCGGGACAGTGGGATTCGTTTGGTGATCGATCCAGTGCTATGGGGAGAGAGTGGGTCAGTGGGATTAGTTTGTGGATTGATACAGGACTATGGGGAGAGATTGAGGCAGTGGGATTAGTTTGGGGATTGATACAGGGCTGTTGGGAGCGAGTGGGGCCGTGGGATTAGTTTGGGGATTGATACACGGCTATAGTGAGAGGGTGGGGCAGTGGGATTAGTTTGGGGATTGATATAGGGCTATGGGGAGAGAGCGGGACAGTGGGATTATTTTGGGGATTGATACTGGTCTATGGGAAGCGAGCCGGGCAGTGGAATTAGTTTGGTGATTGATACAGGGCTATGCGGAGAGAGTGGGGCAGTGGGATTACTTTGGGATTGATACAGGGCTATGGGGAGAGAGCGGGGCAGTGGGATTATTTTGGGATTGATACTTGGCTATGGGGAGAGAGCAGGGCAGTGGGATTAGTTTGGGGATTGATACAGGTCTATTGGGACAGTGCGGGGCAGTGGGATTAGTTTGGGATTGATACAGGGCTATGGGGAGAGAGCGGGACAGTGGGATTAGTTTGGGGATTGATACACGGCTATGGGGACTGTGTGGGGCAGTGGGATTAGATTGGGATTAATACACGGCTATGGGGGGAGAGCGGTGCAGTGGGATGAGTTTGGGGATAGATACAGGGCTATGGGGAGAGAGTGGGGCAGTGGGATTAGTTTGAGGTTTGATACAAGGCTATGAGGAGAGAGCAGGGCAGTGGGATTAGTTTGGGGATCGATACACGGCTATGGGGTGTGAGCCGGACAGTGGGATTAGTTTGGGGATTGTTACTGGGCTACAGAGAGGAAGCGGGGCAGTGGGATTAGTTTGGGATTGATACAGGGCTATGGGGATAGAGCGGGGCAGTGGGATTAGTTTGGGGATTGATACAGGGCTATGGGGAGAGAGCGGGGCAGTGGGATTATTTTGGGATTGATACATGGCTATGGGGAGAGAGCGGGGCATTGGGATTCGTTGGGGATTGATACAGAGCTATGGGGAAAGAGCGGGGCAGTGGGATTAGTTTGTGGATTGATACAGGGCTATGGGGAGAGAGCGGGGCAGTGGGATTAGTTTGGGGATTGATACAGGGCTATGGGGAGAGAGCGGCAGTTGGATTAGTTTGGGATTGATACAGGGCTATGGGGAGAGAGCGGGGCAGTGGGATTAGTTTGGGGATTGATACAGGGCAATGGGGAGAGAGCGGGCCTGTGGGATTAGTTTGGGGATTGATACAGGGCTATGGGGAGTGAGCAGGGCAGGGGGATTAGTTTGGGGATTGATACAGGGCTATGGGGAGAGAGCGAGGCAGTGGGATTAGTTTGGGGATTGATACAGGGCTATGGGGATTGAGCAGGTTAGTGGGATTGGTTTGGGGATTGATACAGGGCTATGGGGAGAGAGCGGGACAGTGGGATTAGTTTGGGGATTGATACAGGGCTATGGGGAGAGAGCGGAGCAGTGGGATTAGTTTGGGGATTGATACAGGGCTGTGGGGAGAGAGCGGAACAGTGGGATTAGTTTGGGGATTGATACAGGGCTATGGGGAGAGAGCGGGACATTGGGATTAGTTTGGGGATTGATACTGGTCTATGGGAAGCGAGCCGGGCAGTGGAATTAGTTTGTGGATTGATACAGGGCTATGGGGAGTGCAAGGGGCAGTGGGATTAGTTTGGGGATTGGTACAGGGCTACGGGGAGAGAGAACGGGGCAGTGGGATTTGTTTTGGGATTGATACAGGGCTATGGGGAGACAGCGGGGCAGTGGGATTAGTTTGGGATTGATACTTGGCTATGGGGAGAGAGCAGGGCAGTGGGATTAGTTTGGGGATTGATACAGGTCTATTGGGACAGTGCGGGGCAGTGGGATTAGTTTGGGGATTGATACAGGGCTATGGGGAGAGAGCGGGGCAGTGGGATTAGTTTGGGGATTAATACATAGCTATGGGGAGAGAGCGGGGCAGTGGGATTAGTTTGGGGATTGATACAGGGCTACGGGGAGAGAGCGGGGCAGTGCGATTTGTTTTGGATTGATACAGGGCTATGGGGAGAGAGCGGGGCAGTGGGATTAGTTTGGGGATTGATACAGGGCTATGGGGAGAGAGGGGGGCAGAGGGATTAGTTTGGTGATTGATACAGGATTATGGGGAGAGAGCGGGGCAGTGGGATTAGTTTGTGGATTGACACAGGGCTATGGGGAGAGAGCGGGGCTGTGGGATTAGTTTGGGGATTGATACAGGGCTATGGGGAGAGAGTTGGACAGTGGGATTAATTTGTGGATTGATACAGGACTATGGGGAGAGAGCGGGGCATTGGGATTAGTTTGTGGATTGATACAGGACTATGGGGAGAGATTGGGTCAGAGGGATTAGTTTGGGCATTGATACAGGGCTACGGGGAGCGAGCGGGGCAGTGGGATTAGTTTGGGGATGGATCCAGGGCTATGGGGAGAGAGCGGGGCAGTGGGATTAGCTTGTGGGTTGATTCAGGACTATGGGGAGAGATTGAGGCAGTGGGATTAGTTTGGGGATTGATACAGGGCTGTTGGGAGCGAGTGGGGCAGTGGGATTAGTTTGGGGATTGATACACGGCTATAGTGAGAGGGTGGGGCAGTGGGATTAGTTTGGGGATTGATATAGGGCTATGGGGAGAGAGCGGGACAGTGGGATTAGTTTGGGGATTGATACAGGGCTATGGGGAGAGAGCGGGACAGTGGGATTACATTGGGGATTGATACAGGGCTATGGGGAGAGAGCGGGTCAGTGGGATTAGTTTGGGGATTGATACAGGGCTATGGGGAGAGAGCGGGGCAGTGGGATTTGTTTGGGGATTGATACAGGGTTATGGGGAGAGACCGGGACAGTGGGATTTGTTTGGAGATTGATACAGGGCTATGGGGAGAGAGCGGGGCAGTGGGATTAGTTTGGGGAATGGTACAGGGCTATGGGGGGAGAGCGGTGCAGTGGGATGAGTTTGGGGATAGATACAGAGCTATGGGGAGAGAGCGGGGCAGTGGGTTTAGTTTGTGGATTGATACAGGTCTATGGGGCGAGAATGGGACAGTGGGATTAGTTTGGGATTGATACAGGGCTATGGGGAGAGAGCAGGGCAGTGGCATTAGTTTGGGGATTGATACAGGGCTATGGGGAGAGAACAGTGCAGTGGGATTAGTTTGGGGAATGATACATGTCTATGGGGATAGAGCGGGCCTGTGGGATTAGTTTGGGGATTGATAGAGGGCTGTGGGAGAGAGCGGGACAGTGGGATTAGTTTGGGGATTGATACAGGGCTATGAGGAGAGAGCAGTGCAGTGGGATTAGTTTGGGGATCGATACACGGCTATGGGGTGTGAGCAGGACAGTGGGATTAGTTTGGGGATTGTTACTGGGCTACAGAGAGGAAGCGGGGCAGTGGGATTATTTTGGGATTGATACATGGCTATGGGGAGAGAGCAGGGCATTGGGATTCGTTGGGGATTGATACAGAGCTATGGGGAGAGAGCGGGGCAGTGGGTTTAGTTTGTGGATTGATACATGGCTATGGGGCGAGAACGGGACAGTGGGATTAGTTTGGGATTGATACAGGGCTATGGGGAGAGAGCAGGGCAGTGGGATTAGTTTGGGGATTGATACAGGGCTATGGGGAGAGAACAGTGCAGTGGGATTAGTTTGGGGAATGATACATGTCTATGGGGATAGAGCGGGCCTGTGGGATTAGTTTGGGGATTGATACAGGGCTATGGGGAGAGTGCGGGGCAGTGGGATTAGTTTGGGGATTGATACAGGGCTATGGGGAGAGAGTGGGGCAGTGGGATTAGTTTGGGGATTGATACTGGGCTATGGGGAGAGAGCGGGGCAGTGGGATTAGTTTGGGGATTGATACTGGGCTATGGGGAGAGAGCGGGGCAGTGGGATTAGTTTGGGGATTGATACAGGGTAATGGGGAGAGAGTGGGGCAGTGGGATTAGTTTGGGATTGATACAGGGCTATGGGGAGAGAGCAGGGCAGTGGGATTAGTTTGGGGATTGATACAGGTCTATTGGGACAGTGCGGGGCAGTGGGATTAGTTTGGGGATTGATACAGGGCTATGGGGAGAGAGCGGGGCAGTGGGATTAGTTTGGGGATTAATACACAGCTATGGGGAGAGAGCGGGGCAGTGGGATTAGTTTGGGGATTGATACAGGGCTACGGGGAGAGAGCGGGGCAGTGCGATTTGTTTTGGATTGATACAGGGCTATGGGGAGAGAGCGGGGCAGTGGGATTAGTTTGGGGATTGATACAGGGCTATGGGGAGAGAGGGGGGCAGAGGGATTAGTTTGGTGATTGATACAGGATTATGGGGAGAGAGCGGGGCAGTGGGATTAGTTTGTGGATTGACACAGGGCTATGGGGAGAGAGCGGGGCTGTGGGATTAGTTTGGGGATTGATACAGGGCTATGGGGAGAGAGTTGGACAGTGGGATTAATTTGTGGATTGATACAGGACTATGGGGAGAGAGCGGGGCATTGGGATTAGTTTGTGGATTGATACAGGACTATGGGGAGAGATTGGGTCAGTGGGATTAGTTTGGGCATTGATACAGGGCTACGGGGAGCGAGCGGGGCAGTGGGATTAGTTTGGGGATGGATCCAGGGCTATGGGGAGAGAGCGGGGCAGTGGGATTAGCTTGTGGGTTGATTCAGGACTATGGGGAGAGATTGAGGCAGTGGGATTAGTTTGGGGATTGATACAGGGCTGTTGGGAGCGAGTGGGGCAGTGGGATTAGTTTGGGGATTGATACACGGCTATAGTGAGAGGGTGGGGCAGTGGGATTAGTTTGGGGATTGATATAGGGCTATGGGGAGAGAGCGGGACAGTGGGATTAGTTTGGGGATTGATACAGGGCTATGGGGAGAGAGCGGGACAGTGGGATTACATTGGGGATTGATACAGGGCTATGGGGAGAGAGCGGGTCAGTGGGATTAGTTTGGGGATTGATACAGGGCTATGGGGAGAGAGCGGGGCAGTGGGATTTGTTTGGGGATTGATACAGGGTTATGGGGAGAGACCGGGACAGTGGGATTTGTTTGGAGATTGATACAGGGCTATGGGGAGAGAGCGGGGCAGTGGGATTAGTTTGGGGAATGGTACAGGGCTATGGGGGGAGAGCGGTGCAGTGGGATGAGTTTGGGGATAGATACAGAGCTATGGGGAGAGAGCGGGGCAGTGGGTTTAGTTTGTGGATTGATACAGGTCTATGGGGCGAGAATGGGACAGTGGGATTAGTTTGGGATTGATACAGGGCTATGGGGAGAGAGCAGGGCAGTGGGATTAGTTTGGGGATTGATACAGGGCTATGGGGAGAGAACAGTGCAGTGGGATTAGTTTGGGGAATGATACATGTCTATGGGGATAGAGCGGGCCTGTGGGATTAGTTTGGGGATTGATAGAGGGCTGTGGGAGAGAGCGGGACAGTGGGATTAGTTTGGGGATTGATACAGGGCTATGAGGAGAGAGCAGTGCAGTGGGATTAGTTTGGGGATCGATACACGGCTATGGGGTGTGAGCAGGACAGTGGGATTAGTTTGGGGATTGTTACTGGGCTACAGAGAGGAAGCGGGGCAGTGGGATTATTTTGGGATTGATACATGGCTATGGGGAGAGAGCAGGGCATTGGGATTCGTTGGGGATTGATACAGAGCTATGGGGAGAGAGCGGGGCAGTGGGTTTAGTTTGTGGATTGATACATGGCTATGGGGCGAGAACGGGACAGTGGGATTAGTTTGGGATTGATACAGGGCTATGGGGAGAGAGCAGGGCAGTGGGATTAGTTTGGGGATTGATACAGGGCTATGGGGAGAGAACAGTGCAGTGGGATTAGTTTGGGGAATGATACATGTCTATGGGGATAGAGCGGGCCTGTGGGATTAGTTTGGGGATTGATACAGGGCTATGGGGAGAGTGCGGGGCAGTGGGATTAGTTTGGGGATTGATACAGGGCTATGGGGAGAGAGTGGGGCAGTGGGATTAGTTTGGGGATTGATACTGGGCTATGGGGAGAGAGCGGGGCAGTGGGATTAGTTTGGGGATTGATACTGGGCTATGGGGAGAGCGCGGGGCAGTGGGATTAGTTTGGGGATTGATACAGGGTAATGGGGAGAGAGTGGGGCAGTGGGATTAGTTTGGGATTGATACAGGGCTATGGGGAGAGAGCAGGTCAGTGGGATTAGTTTGGGGAATGATACAGGTCTATGTGTAGAGACCGGGGCAGTGGGATTAGGTTGGGACCCTTGCGTGGATATGGTGAGAGAACGGAGCAGTGGAATTAGTTTGGTGTTGATACTGGTCTACGTGGAGAGAGCGGGACAGTGGAATTAGTATGATGTTGATATAGCGCTCTCGCGGGAGTGCGGAATAGTATTATCAGTTTAGTATTGATACGTGGCAATGGGGGGAGAGCCAGAAAGTGTTATCAGTTTAGGATTGATACAGGGCTATGGGGAGAGACTGGGGCACTGTGATTAGTTTGAGGATTGATCCGGGGTTTTTGGGGCGACCATGGGACAGTGTGATTAGTTTGGGGATTGATACAGGGCTATGGGGAGTGAGCAGGGCAGTGGGATTAGCTTGGGGATTGATACAGGGCTGTGGGGAGTGAGCAGGTTAGTGGGATTAGTTTGGGGATTGATACAGGGCTATGGGGAGAGAACGGGACAGTGGGATTAGTTTGGAGATTGATACAGGGCTATGGGGAGAGAGCGGGACAGTGGGATTAGTTTGCGGATTGATACAGGGCTATAGGGAGAGCGCGAGGCAGTGGGATTAGTTTGGGGATTGATACAGGGCTATGGGGAGAGAACGGGACAGTGGGATTAGTTTCCGGTTGATACAGTGTAATGGGGAGAGAGTGGGGCAGTGGGATTAGTTTGGGATTGATACAGGGCTATGGGGAGAGAGCAGGACAGAGGGATTTGTTTGGGGATTGATACAGGTCTATGTGTAGAGACCGGGGCAGTGGGATTAGGTTGGGACCCTTTCGTGGATATGGTGAGAGAACGGGGCAGTGGAATTAGTTTGGTGTTGATACTGGTCTACGTGGAGAGAGCGGGACAGTGGAATTAGTATGATGTTGATATAGCGCTATAGCGGGAGTGCGGAATAGTATTATCAGTTTAGTATTGATACATGGCAATGGGGGGAGAGCCAGAAAGTGTTATCAGTTTAGGATTGATACAGGGCTATGGGGAGAGACTGGGGCACTGTGATTAGTTTGAGGATTGATCCGGGGTTTTTGGGGCGACCATGGGACAGTGGGATTAGTTTGGGATTGATACAGGGCTATGGGGAGTGAGCAGGGCAGTGGGATTAGCTTGGGGATTGATACAGGGCTATGGGGAGTGAGCAGGTTAGTGGGATTAGTTTGGGGATTGATACAGGGCTATGGGGAGAGAACGGGACAGTGGGATTAGTTTGGGGATTGATACAGGGCTGTGGAGAGAGAGCGGGACAGTGGGATTAGTTTGGGGATTGATACAGGGCTATGGGGAGAGAACGGGACAGTGGGATTAGTTTGGGGATTGATACAGGGCTATGGGGAGAGAGCGGAGCAGTGGGATTAGTTTGGGGATTGATACAGGGCTGTGGGGAGAGAGTGGGACAGTGGGATTAGTTTGGGGATTGATACAGGGCTATGGGGAGAGAGCGGGACAGTGGGATTAGTTTGGGGATTGATACAGGGCTATGGGGAGAGAGTGGGACAGTGGGATTAGTTTGGGGATTGATACAGGGCTATGGGGAGAGAGCGGAGCAGTGGGATTAGTTTGGGGATTGATACAGGGCTGTGGGGAGAGAGCGGAACAGTGGGATTAGTTTGGGGATTGATACAGGGCTATGGGGAGAGAGCGGGACATTGGGATTAGTTTGAGGATTTATACTGGTCTATGGGAAGCTAGCCGGGCAGTGGAATTAGTTTGTGGATTGATACAGGGCTATGGGGAGAGCAAGGGGCAGTGGGATTACTTTGGGGATTGGTACAGGTCTACGGGGAGAGAGAACGGGGCAGTGGGATTAGTTTGGGGATTGATACAGGGCTATGGGGAGCCAGCGGGGCAGTGGGATTAGTTTGGGATTGATACAGGGCTATGGGGAGAGAGCGGGACAGTGGGATTAGTTTGGGGATTGATATAGGGCTGTGGGGAGAGAGCGGAGCAGTGGGATTAGTTTGGGTATTGATACAGGGCTATGGGGAGAGAGCTGGACAGTGGGATTAGTTTGGGGATTGATACAGGGCTATGGGGATTGAGCAGGTTAGTGGGATTAGTTTGGGGATTGATACAGGGCTATGGGGAGAGAGCGGGACAGTGGGATTAGTTTGGGGATTGATACAGGTCTGTGGGGAGTGAGCGGAGCAGTGGGATCAGTTTGGGGATTGATACAGGGCTATGGGGAGAGAGCGGGGCAGTGGGATTAATTTGGGGTTTGATACAGGGCTATGGGGAGAGAGCGGGACAGTGGGATTAGTTTGGGGATTGATACAGGGCTATGGGGAGAGAGCGGGGCAGTGGGATTAGTTTGAGGATTGATACAGGGCTATGGGGAGAGAGCGGGGCAGTGGGATTAATTTGGGGTTTGATACAGGGCTATGGGGAAAGTGCGGGATAGTGGGATTTGTTTGGGGATTGATACAGGTCTGTGGGGAGTGAGCGGAGCAGTGGGATCAGTTTGGGGATTGATACAGGGCTATGGGGAGAGAGCGGGACAGTGGGATTAGTTTGGGGATTGATACAGGGCTATGGGGAGAGAGCGGGGCAGTGGGATTAGTTTGAGGATTGATACAGGGCTATGGGGAGAGAGCGGGGCAGTGGGATTAATTTGGGGTTTGATACAGGGCTATGGGGAGAGAGCGGGGCAGTGGGATTAGATTGGGGATTGATACAGGGCTATGGGGCGAGTGCGGGGCAGTGGGATTAGTTTGGGGATTGATACCGGGCTATGGGGAGTGAGCGGGGCAGTGGGATTAGTTTGGGGATTGATACAGGGCTATGGGGAGAGAATGGGACAGTTGGATTAGTTTGGGGATTGATACAGGGCTATGGGGAAAGAGTGGGGCAGTGGGATTAGTTTGGGGATGGATACAGGGCTATGTGGAGAGAGCGGGGTAGTGGGATTAGTTTGCGGATTGTTACAGGGCTATGGAGAGAGAGCGGGGCAGTGGGATTAGTTTGGGATTGATACAGGGCTATGGGGGAGAGTGGGGCAGTGGGATTAGTTTGGGGATTGATACAGGGCTATGGGGAGAGAGTGGGACAGTGGGATTACTTTGGGGATTGATACAGGTCTATGGGGAGAGAGTGGTGCAGTGGGTTTAGTTTGGGGATTGATACAAGGCTAAGGGGAGACTGTGTGGCAGTTTGAATACGTTGAGCATTGATACTGGGATATGGGGAAAGAGCAGTACAGTGGGATTAGTTTGGGAGTGATGCTGGGATTTGTGGCGAGAGTGGGATAGACGGATTATTTTGGGATTGGGGCAGGGCGATGGTGAGAGCGGGGTGGTGGGATTTGTTTGGGGATTGATACTGGTCTATGGGGAGAGAGTGGGGCAGTGGGATTAGTTAGGGGATTGATACACGGCTATGGGGAGAGAGCGGGGCAGTGGGATTAGTTTGGGGATCGATACAGGGCTATGGGGAGAGAGCGGGACAATGGAATTAGTTTCGGGATTGATACAGGGCTATGGGGAGAGAGCGGGGCAGTGGGATTAGTTTGGGGATTGATACAGGGCTATGGGGAGAGAGCGGGGCAGTGGGATTAGTTTGGGGATTGATACAGGGCTATGGGGAGAGAGCGGGGCAGTGGGATTAGTTTGGGGATTGATACAGGGCTATGGGGAGAGGGCGGGGCAGTGGGATTAGTTTGAGGATTGATACAGGGCTATGGGGAGAGGGCGGGGCAGTGGGATTAGTTTGAGGATTGATACAGGGCTATGGGGAGAGAGCAGGGCAGTGGGATTAGTGTGGGGATTGATACAGGGCTATGGGGAGAGAGCGGGGCAGTGGGATTAGTTTGGGGTTTGATACAGGGCTATGGGGAGAGAGCGGGGCAGTGGGATTAGATTGGGGTTTGATACAGGGCTATGGGGCGAGTGCGGGGCAGTGGGATTAGTTTGGGGATTGATACAAGGCTAAGGGGAGATTGTGTGGCAGTTTGAATACGTTGAGCATTGATACTGGGATATGGGGAAAGAGCAGTACAGTGGGATTAGTTTGGGAGTGATGCTGGGAATTGTGGCGAGAGTGGGATAGACGGACTATTTTGGGATTGGTGCAGGGCCATGGTGAGAGCGGGGTGGTGGGATTTGTTTGGGGATTTATACTGGTCTATGGGGAGAGAGCGGGGCAGTGGGATTAGTTTGGGGAATGATACTGGGCTATGGGGAGAGAGCGGGACAGTGGGATTAGTTTGGGGATTGATACAGGACTATGGGGAGAGAGCGGGACAGTGGGATCAGTTTGGGGATTGATACAGGGCTATGGGGAGAGAATGGGGCAGTCGGATTAGTTTGGGATTGATACTGGGTTATGGGAGAGAGCAGGGCAGAGGGATTAAATTGGGAATTTATACAAGGCTATGGGGGGAGAGCGGGGCAGTGGGATTAGTTTTGGAATTTATACAGGGCTATGGGGAGAGAGCGGGGCAGTGGGATTAGTTTGGGGATTTATACAGGGCTATGGGGAGAGAGCAGGGCAGTGGGTTTACTTTGGGGTTTGATGCAGGTCTAGGGCGAGAGAGCGGGGCAGTGGGATTAGTTTGGGGATTGATACAGGGCTATGGGGAGAGAGCGGGGCAGTGGGATTAGTTTGGGGATTGATACAGGGCTATGGGGAGAGAGCGGGGCAGTGGGATTATTTTGGGGATTGTTACTGGGCTACAGAAAGAAAGCGAGGCAGTGGGATTATTTTGGGATTGATACAGGGCAATGGGAGAACGTGGGGCAGTGGGATTAGTTTGGGGTTTGATACAGGGCTATGGGGAGAGAGCAGGGACAGTGGGATTAATTTGGGGATTGATACACGGCTATGGGGAGAGAGCAGGGACAGTGGGATTAATTTGGGGATTGATTTTAGGCTACGGGGAGAGAGCGGGGCAGTCGGATTAGTTTGGGGATTGATACTGGGTTATGGGAGAGAGCGGGGCAGTGGGATTAATTTGGGAATTGATACAATGCTATGGGGAGAGAGCGGGGCAGTGGGATTAGTTTGGGGATTGATACAGGGCTATGGGGAGAGAGTGGGGCAGTGGGATTAGTTTGGGGATTGATACAGGGCTATGGGGAGAGAGCGGGACAGTGGGTTTAGTATGCGGATTGACACAGGGCTATGGGGAGAGAGCGGGGCAATGGGATTAGTTTGGGGATTGATACTGGGCTATGGGGAGAGAGCGGGACAGTGGGATTAGTTTGGGGATTGATACAGGGCTATGGGGAGTGAGCGGGGCAGTGGGATTAAATTGGGAATTGATACAATGCTATGGGGAGAGAGTGGGGCAGTGGGATTAGTTTGGGGATTGATACACGGCTATGGGGAGTGAGCAGGACAGTGGGATTATTTTGGGGTTTGTTACTGAGCTACAGAAAGAAAGCGAGGCAGTGGGATTATTTTGGGATTGATACAGGGCAATGGGAGAATGTGGGGCAGTGGGATTAGATTGGGGATTGATACAGGGCTATGGGGAGAGAGAGGGAAATGGGATTTGTTTGGTGTTTGATACAGGGCTATGGGGGGAGAGTGGGACAGTGGGATTAGTTTTGCGATTGATACAGGTCTATGGGGAGAGAGAGGGACAGTGGGATTAGTTTGGGGATTGATACCAGGCTATGGGGAGAGAGTGGGGCAGTGGGATTAGTTTGGGGATTGATTCAGGGCTATGGGGAGAGAGTGGGGCAGTGTGACTATTTGGGGATTGATTCAGGGCTATGGAGAGAGCGGGGCTGGGGATTAGTTTCGGGATTGATTCAGGGATATAGGGAGAGTGCGGGGCAGTGGGATTAGTTTGGGATTGATACAGAGCTATCGGGAGAGATTGGGGCAGTGGGATTCGTTTGGGGATTGATACAGGGCTATGGGGAGAGTGTGGGAAAGTGGGTTTAGTTTGGGGATTGATACAGTTCTATGGGGGTACAGAGAGACAGTGGGTATAGTTTGGGGATTGATACAGGGCTATGGGGAGAGAGCAGGGACAGTGGGATTAGTTTGGGGATTGATACTGGGCTATGGGGAGAGAGCGGGACAGTGGGATTAGTTTGGGGATTGATACAGGGCTATGGGGAGAGAGCGGGACAGTGGGTTTAGTATGCGGATTGACACAGGGCTATGGGGAGAGAGCGGGGCAGTGGGATTAGTTTGGGGATTGATACAGGGCTATGGGGAGAGAGCGGGACAGTGGGATTAATTTGGGAATTGATACAATGCTATGGGGAGAGAGCGGGGCAGTGGGATTAGTTTGGGGATTGATACTGGGCTATGGGGAGAGAGCGGGACAGTGGGATTAGTTTGGGGATTGATACAGGGCTATGGGGAGAGAGCGGGACAGTGGGTTTAGTATGCGGATTGACACAGGGCTATGGGGAGAGAGCGGGGCAGTGGGATTAGTTTGGGGATTGATACTGGGCTATGGGGAGAGAGCGGGGCAGTGGGATTAGTTTGGGGATTGATACAGGGCTATGGGGAGAGAGCGGGACAGTGGGATTAGTTTGGGGATTGATACAGGGCTATGGGGAGAGAGCGGGGCAGTGGGATTAAATTGGGAATTGATACAATGCTATGGGGAGAGAGCGGGGCAGTGGGATTAGTTTGGGGATTGATACACGGCTATGGGGAGTGAGCAGGACAGTGGGATTATTTTGGGGATTGATACACGGCTATGGGGAGTGAGCAGGACAGTGGGATTATTTTGGGGTTTGTTACTGAGCTACAGAAAGAAAGCGAGGCAGTGGGATTATTTTGGGATTGATACAGGGCAATGGGAGAATGTGGGGCAGTGGGATTAGATTGGGGATTGATACAGGGCTATGGGGAGAGAGAGGGAAATGGGATTTGTTTGGTGTTTGATACAGGGCTATGGGGAGAGAGAGGGACAGTGGGATTAGTTTGGGGATTGATACTGGGCTATGTGGAGAGAGCGGGGCAGTGGGATTAGTTTAGGGATTGATACAGGCTATGGGGAGAGAGCAGGGCAGTGGGATTAGTTTGTGTATTGATACAGGGCTATGGTGAGAGAGCGGGGCAGTGGGATTAGTTTGGGGATTGATACATGGCTATGGGGAGAGAGCAGGGCAGTGGGATTAGTTTGGGGATTGATACAGGGCTATGGGGAGAGAGCAGGGACAGTGGGATGAGTTTGGGGATTGATACAGGGCTATGGGGAGAGAGCAGGGACAGTGGGATTAGTTTGGGGATTGATACAGGGCTATGGGGAGAGAGCGGGGCAGTGGGATTAGTTTGGGTTTGATACAGAGATATGGGGTAAGTGCAGGGCAGTGGGATTAGTTTGGGTATTGATACAGGTCTATGGGGAGAGAGCGGGGACAGTGGTATTAGTTTGGGGATTCATATAGGTCTATGGGGAGAGAGCGGGGCAGTGGGATTAGTTTGGGGATTGATACAGGGCTATGGGTAGAGTGCGGGGCAGTGGGATTAGTTTGGGGATTGATACAGGGCTATGGGGAGAGAGCGGGGCAGTGGGATTAGTTTGGGGATTGATACAGGGCTATGGGGAGAGAGTGGGGCAGTGGGATTAGTTTGGGGATTGATACAGGGCTATGGGGAGAGAGCGTGGCAGTGGGATTAGTTTTGGATCAATTCAAGTCCGTAGGGGGAAAGGGCGACGGCGGTATCAGTTTGGGAGATTGTTAGTGTGCTGAATTTCGGATCGTGTCTCCACATTACCCATCCGTTATGAATTCTGACATTCGAAACACCTCAAATAAATCTACATTCTTATCCATTGCGGCGAATTGAAATCTGATGTGTGGAATTTGTTTGCCTGCGGTGATATTTTAAGCTCTTTGACTGCCGTATCTTTCTGCTGGACCTGTTCTGCTGTACTGACACGAGCTGCTTGGCAGAACCCAGGACTGTCCTGTTCTTCAGGAAAGGACATCATCACCTTCGATGGACTGCAGCCAGATTCACATTAACTTTTCAAACCTACTTGCTGCATCGTACGTCTTTTGCTCTGATGACCTCGCAGTGCCCTGGGGACTATTTAACCCAAAAGATAACCCCCACCGCCGCCCCCCCAGCCTTGGTGCCTCTGTCAACCCCGCCAACAGCAGGCCATTCAGCCCCTCGAACTGCTCCTGACATTCAATTCGGTCACGGCTGGGCCGTGTGTTCATTCTTGGGAACAGCACGGATAGGTTTGTGGAACGAGTTTAATGCAGAGAAGCGTGAGGTGATACGTTTCGGTCAGAGAAACCCAGAGGGACAATATAAAATAAAGGGGAGAATTCTCAAGGGGGGAGCAGGTGCAGAGGGAGCTGGGGGTACATGTGAATACATCATTGAAGGGGGCAGGACGGGTTGAGAGAGCGGTTAATAAAGCAGACAGTATCCTGGCCTTCATTAAGAGGGTCATAGAGTGCAAGAGCAAGGAGGTTAGCTTAAACTTGTGTCAGGCAGTAGCTGAGCCTCAGCTCGAGCAGTGTGTCCCATTCTGGGCTCCACACTTTAGAAAGGATGTGAAGGAATTGGAGAGAGAGAGAGTGTGGGGGAGGGAGGGTCAATCGAGGGGTTAGGGTCTGGAACGCGCTGCCTGAGAGTGTGGGGGAGGGAGGGTCAATCGAGGGGTTAGGGTCTGGAACGCGCTGCCTGAGAGTGTGGGGGAGGGAGGGTCAATCGAGGGGTTAGGGTCTGGAACGCGCTGCCTGAGAGTGTGGGGGATTGAGGGTCAATCGAGGGGTTAGGGTCTGGAACACGCTGCCTGAGAGTGTGGGGGAGGGAGGGTCAATCGAGGGGTTAGGGTCTGGAACGCGCTGCCTGAGAGTGTGGGGGAGGGAGGGTCAATCGAGGGGTTAGGGTCAGGAACGCGCTGCCTGAGAGTGTGGGGGAGGGAGGGTCAATCGAGGGGTTAGGGTCTGGAAGGCGCTGCCTGAGAGTGTGGGGGAGGGAGGGTCAATCGAGGGGTTAGGAATTAGAACGCGGTGCCTGTGAGTGTCGGGGAGGGAGGGTCAATCGAGGGGTTAGGATCTGGAAGGCGCTGCCTGAGAGTGTGGGGGAGGGAGGGTCAATCGAGGGGTTAGGGTCTGGAAGGCGCTGCCTGAGAGTGTGGGGGAGGGAGGGTCAATCGAGGGGTTAGGATCTGGAACGCGCTGCCTGAGAGTGTGGGGGGGGAGGGTCAATCGAGGGGTTAGGATCTGGAACGTGCTGCCTGAGAGTGTGGGGGAGGGAGGGTCAATCGAGGGGTTAGGGTCTGGAACGCGCTGAGAGTGTGGGGGAGGGAGGGTCAATCGAGGTGTTAGGGTCTGGAACGCGCTGTCTGAGAGTGTGGGGGAGGGAGGGTCAATCGAGGCTTTTGAGAGGGAATGGGATTGTTATTGGGAAAGGAGGAATGGGCAGAGTTCACAGCTGTGTGTGTGTGTGTGTGTGTGTGGGGTCGGGGTGTGGGGTGGGGAGGTGGTGGGTAGAGCAGAGGGGTAGGGAAGGGGAGTGGCTCCTTCAGCACCAACCCGCTGTAACCGGTGTGTGATTAACTCCGTCTACCCACCCTCCTGTCCAGGACCCTTCGTATGCGGACCCAGCCAATCCTATCCCACCGTTCTGAAACTTTCAACCCACCCCTGGCAGCTTTCAATGGAGACACTTCCAGATCTCCACTCCCGGCTGTGTGATTGAAATCCTTCCTGACATCGGGCCTGAACAGCTCGGATCCCACTCGACATGAATGTCACCGTGTAAACCCCACCCTCCCGCTCAGTCATGCGACCTGCGCGCCCCTCCAACCCAGTGGATATGACCCACCCAGTGCAAGCTCTCCTTTCGAGGCAGGGTGGGGGGGGTCACTCCTTTACTCCTCGTGCCCACACCACCGAGTGTCTTTGCCAGGCCGTTTCCCAGGGACAGTTATAGGGTCGGCCACATTGCTGTGGGGCTGATGTCCCACGTGGGCCAGAGCGGGGAAGGGGGGGCAGATTTCTTTCCCTGAAGGGCGTTAGTGACCCAGTTGGGGGGTTTTTTCACCACCTCACGGTCACCGTTAAGACATTTAATTCCCGATTTTCATTTGGGATTCAAATTCCACCATCAGCCGTGGTGGGATTCGAACCCAGGTCTCTGGATTTACCAGTCCAGTGACAATACCACAGCCTCACCGCTCGGCTCCTACAACAATCTCTGACAGCATCATGGTCACCGCAGCTGCGATTTGGGTGTTTTTAAGAATATAGTTCCATCTTTATTTATTTACGTTCCCATGGTCAGATTCAAAGACGCACGTCCATCCCATTACTCCGGATCCCAGCGTCACTGATCCAGTCTCCCAGCAGCTTCCCTTCAGCTGTCACGCCATCTACCCAGTGACTCACAGGTCCAGGTCACAGAAATTCCACTGGACCTTCACACAGCGAGGGGTCAGGATCTGGAACGCGCTGCCTAAGAGTGTGGGGGAGGGAGGGTCAATCGAGGGGTTAGGATCTGGAACACACTACCTGAGAGTGTGGGGGAGGGAGGGTCAATCGAGGGGTTAGGATCTGGAACGCGCTGCCTGAGAGTGTGGGGAAGGGAGGGTCAATGGAGGGGTTAGGATCTGGAAGGCGCTGCCTGAGAGTGTGGGGGAGGGAGGGTCAATCGAGGGGTTAGGATCTGGAACGCGCTGCCTGAGAGTGCGGGGGAGGGAGGGTCAATCGAGGGGTTAGGGTCTGGAACGCGCTGCCTGAGAGTGTGGGGGAGGGAGGGTCAATCGAGGGGTTAGGGTCTGGAAGGCGCTGCCTGAGAGTGCGGGGGAGGGAGGGTCAATCGAGGGGTTAGGGTCTGGAACACGCTGCCTGAGAGTGTGGGGGAGGGAGGGTCAATCGAGGGGTTAGGGTCTGGAACGCGCTGCCTGAGAGTGTGGGGGAGGGAGGGTCAATCGAGGGGTTAGGGTCTGGAACGTGCTGCCTGAGTGTGTGGGGGAGGGAGGGTCAATCGAGGGGTTAGGGTCTGGAACACGCTGCCTGAGAGTGTGGGGGAGGGAGGGTCAATCGAGGGGTTAGGATCTGGAACGCGCTGAGAGTGTGGGGGAGGGAGGGTCAATCGAGGGGTTAGGGTCTGGAACGCGCTGCCTGAGAGTGTGGGGGAGGGAGGGTCAATCGAGGGGTTAGGATCTGGAACGCGCTGCCTGAGAGTGTGGGGGAGGGAGGGTCAATTGAGGCTTTTGAGAGGGAATGGGATTGTTATTGGGAAAGGAGGAATGGGCAGAATTCACAGCTGTGTGTGTGTGTGGGGTTGGGGGGGGAGGTGTTGGGTAGAGCAGAGGGGTAGGGAAGGGGAGTGGCTCCTTCAGCACCAACCCGCTGTAACCGGTGTGTGATTAACTCCGTCTACCCACCCTACTGTCCAGGGCCCTTCGTATGCGGACCCAGCCAATCCTATCCCACCGTTCTGAAACTTTCAACCCATCCCTGGCAGCTTTCAATGGAGACACTTCCAGATCTCCACTCCCGGGTGTGTGATTGAAAGCCTTCCTGACATCGGCCCTGGACAGCTCGGATCCCACTCGACATGAATGTCACCGTGTAAAGCCCACCCTCCCGCTCAGTCATGCGACCTGCACCCCCTCCAACCCAGTGGATATGACCCACCCAGTGCAAGCTCTCCTTTAGACTGGGGGGGGGGGGGGTCACTCCTTTACTCCTCGTGCCCACACCACCGAGTGTCTTTGCCAGGCCGTTTCCCAGGGACAGTTATAGGGTCGGCCACATTGCTGTGGGGCTGATGTCCCATGTGGGCCAGAGCGGGGAAGGGGGGGGCAGATTTCTTTCCCTGAAGGGCGTTAGTGACCCAGATGCGGGGTTTTTTCACCACCTCACGGTCACCGTTAAGACATTTAATTCCCGATTTTCATTTGGGATTCAAATTCCACCATCAGCCGTGGTGGGATTCGAACCCAGGTCTCTGGATTTACCAGTCCAGTGACAATACCACAGCCTCACCGCTCGGCTCCTACAACAATCTCTGACAGCACCATGGTCATCGCAGCTGTGATTTGGGTGTTTTTAAGAATATAGTTCCATCTTTATTTATTTACGTTCCCATGGTCAGATTCAAAGACGCACGTCCATTCCATTACTCCGGATCCCAGCGTTACTGATCCAGTCTCCCAGCGGCTTCCCTTCAGCTGTCACGCCACCTACCCAGTGACTCACAGGTCCAGGTCACAGAAATTCCACTGGTCATTCACACAGCGAGGGGTTAGGGTCTGGAACGCGCTGAGTGTGGGGACGGGAGGGTCAATCGAGGGGTTAGGATCTGGAACGCGCTGCCTGAGAGTGTGGGGGAGGGAGGGTCAATCGAGGAGTTAGGGTTTGGAACGCGCTGCCTGAGAGTGTGGGGGAGGGTCAATCGAGGGGTTAGGATCTGGAACTTGCTGCCAGAGAGTGAAGGGGAGGGAGGGTCAATCGAGGGGTTAGGATCTGGAACACGCTGCCTGAGAGTGTGGGGGAGGGAGGGTCAATTGAGGGGTTAGGGTCTGGAACGTGCTGCCTGAGAGTGTGGGGGAGGGAGGGTCAATCGAGGGGTTAGGGTCTGGAACGCACTGCCTGAGAGTGTCGGGGAGGGAGGGTCAATCGAGGAGTTAGGGTTTGGAACGCGCTGCCTGAGAGTGTGGGGGAGGGAGGTTCAATCGAGGGGTTAGGGTCTGGAACGCGCTGCCTGAGAGTGTGGGGGAGGGAGGGTCAATCGAGGGGTTAGGGTCTAGAACGCACTGAGTGTGGGGGAGGGAGGGTCAATCGAGGGGTTAGGATCTGGAACGCGCTGCCTGAGAGTGTGGGGAGGGAGGGTCAATCGAGGGGTTAGGATCTGGAACGCGCTGCCTGAGAGTGTGGGGGAGGGAGGGTCAATCGAGGGGTTAGGGTCTGGAACGCGCTGCCTGAGAGTGTGGGGGAGGGAGGTTCAATCGAGGGGTTAGGGTCTGGAACGCGCTGCCTGAGAGTGTGGGGGAGGGAGGGTCAATCGAGGGGTTAGGGTCTAGAACGCGCTGAGTGTGGGGGAGGGAGGGTCAATCGAGGGGTTAGGATCTGGAACGCGCTGCCTGAGAGTGTGGGGGAGGGAGGGTCAATCGAGGGGTTAGGATCTGGAACGCGCTGCCTGAGAGTGTGGGGGAGGGAGGGTCGATCCATCTGTGCCTCTCGGAAACAGTTTCCCCTCGATTCCGGCCCGCTCCCCGATTGGGAGCGCCTCGATTCAATCTCTCCCTTAACCTTCTCCGCTCCCGGGAGGGGTGGGGTGGGAGGAGCGATCCCAGCTCCTCCTCCCAGCCTCTCCACATCAACCCAAGTCCCCCTCCCCGCACAGTCCCGTGGAACGTCCACAACCCTCTCCCAGGGCCCTTGACACCCTTCCGATAGCGCAGAGGCCCAGGATTGGATGTGTTGGTCCAGCTGGGTCCTAACCCAGTGGACTGTCAAGTTTCAAGGTTACTTTTTAATGCTGTCGTACTCGTTGCCTGTTCGTCAGAGCACCAGTTCCTGCAGTTCTTTTTAAATACCCTTCTCAATTGGTCCTGTCACCTTGTGTCCGTCTTCAGCCAGGTGACTCTTCTCCTGCGTCCCATTTAAAATTGTACCATTTCACCTTTAACCCGGCAAGTAAGGCACACCCGCCCCAATCCAGGGGTCCATAGCAGGGTCGGCCAACTTCATTCCACCTTTTGCCTTCGCAAGCTCGAGATGTATGCAAAAAAAAAAAACCCCCACATTTTCCCTATAATCCTGCGTGTAAATAAATCCGGTTAGTAGCGTTTAGCCAGTGTGCCCAGTGGCGGGCGGCCTGCCAGCCTCCAGCTCGCCGCGGGAGAAGCCGATTGTCGTGCTCCCCTACCCGGTACCTTTCCCAGAGAGCGGAGGGCCTGCGGAGCACGGAGGGGCATTCAGCCCATCGATTCCATGCCGGCTCCCTGTCGGCCAGCCCCATCGCTCCGGCTCGACCCCACAGTCCTGCAAGTTCATTGCTCTCAGGGTGGTCCGTCCAATTTCCCTTTCAAAAGCCATTCATCATCTCCGCGCCCACCGTGGCGTGAAGCGGCAAGATACAGATCGTTACCACTCACTGCGGAAGACGTTACTTCCTCACATCTCGACAGTTAACGATGGAGTGCACCAACCGGGGTGTGGAGTGCAGCGTGTAACAGCGAGGATGTTGGTGACACTCTGCTTGTCCTCGGTCAGGTGGCTACTGCCCCCTTGTGGCAAAGCGGAGGTGCGCCAAAGGGGCAGCAAAGACACACGTCTCTGCTGCGTCAAGGGCAGTTGCCGGTCCCCCACACGGTGAGAGACTGGAACTGGCAGCTCCTCGGGCACCGAGGTGCCATCATTGCACAGGCTTGACAAACACATTAACCAATAATTGGTGCGGCTCATTCTGTCACTATTCACCACCCGCTGTACCCACCCTTCAAGTCAGAAGGCAGCAGGTCAAAAGCCCCCAGGCGCACACGCACTCCGACGTCTTTGGTCGGGCATCAGTACTGAGGGAGCGCCGCACTGTCACAGGGTCAGTACTGAGGGAGAGCTGCACTGTCGGAGGGTCAGTGCTGAGGGAGAGCCGCACTGTCGGCGGGTCAGTACTTAGGGAGAGCCGCATTGTCGGAGGGTCAGTACTGAGGGAGCGCCGCACTGTCGCAGGGTCAGTTCTGAGGGAGAGCCACACTGTCGGAGGGTCAGTGCTGAGGGAGAGCCGCACTGTCGGAGAGTCAGTACTGAGGGAGAGCCGCACTGTCGGAGGGTCAGTACTGAGGGAGAGCCGCACTGTCGGAGGGTCAGTACTGAGGGAGAGCCGCACTGTCGGAGGGTCAGTGCTGTGGGAGAGCCGCACTGTCAGAGGGTCAGGGCTGAGGGAGCACTGCACTGTCGGAAGGTCAGTACTGAGAGAGCACCGCACTGTCGGAGGGTCAGTGCTGAGGGAGATCCGCACTCTCAGAGGGTCAGTACTGAGGGAGAGCCGCATTGTTGGAGGGTCAATATTGAGGGAGCGCCGCAGTGTCGGAGGGTCTGTGCTGAGGGAGCACTGCACTGTCGGAGGGTCAGTACTGAGGGAGCGCCGCACTGTCGGAGGGTCAGTACTGAGGGAGCGCCGCACTGTCGGAGGGTCAGTGCTGAGGGAGCACCGCACTGTCGGAGGGTCAGTGCTGAGGGAGCACCGCATTGTCGGAGGGTCAGTACAGAGGAAGAGCTGTACTGTTGGAGGGTCAGTGCTGAGGGAGTGCCGCATTGTCGGAGGGTCAGTACTGAGGGAGCGCCGCACTGTCACAGGGTCAATGCTGAGAGAGAGCCGCACTGTCGGAAGGTCAGTGCTGAGGGAGCGCCGCACTGTCGGAAGGTCAGTGCTGAGGGAGAGCCGCACTGTCGGAGGGTCAGTGCTGAGGGAGAGCCGCACTGTCGGAGGGTCAGTGCTGAGGGAGAGCCGCACTGTCGGAGGGTCAGTGCTGAGGGAGCACTGCATTGTCGGAGGGTCAGTACAGAGGAAGAGCTGTACTGTTGGAGGGTCAGTGCTGAGGGAGCGCCGCATTGTCGGAGGGTCAGTACTGAGGGAGCGCCGCACTGTCAGAGGGTCAATGCTGAGGGAGAGCCGCACTGTCGGAAGGTCAGTGCTGAGGGAGCGCCGCACTGTCGGAGGGTCAGTGCTGAGGGAGAGCCGCACTGTCGGAGGGTCAGTGCTGAGGGAGAGTCGCACTGTCGGCGGGTCAGTGCTGAGGGAGAGCTGCATTGTTGGAGGGTCAGTGCTGAGGGAGAGCCGCACTGTCGGAGGGTCAGTGCTGAGGGAGAGCCGCACTGTCGGAGGGTCAGTGCTGAGGGAGAGCCGCACTGTCGGAGGGTCAGTGCTGAGGGAGCGCCGAACTGTCGGAGGGTCAGTGCTGAGGGAGCGCCGCACTGTCGGAGGGTCAGTGCTGAGGGAGCGCCGCACTGTCGGAGGGTCAGTGCTGAGGGAGCGCCGCACTGTCAGATGCACCCTGTAACGGGATGAGCCATTAAACGGGGGGGGGGGGGGGGGGGGGGGGGGGGGGGCTAACAGAAACTAAAATGGCCTCTTAGCTGGACGTCAAGGAGAAATGCCATGGACAGAACGGTGAAGTGGAATTCCCGACGGGGGTGAGGGTGGGGGTCACCAGGGCCAGGAACTCCACTTCCCCCAAACCAACGCCTCCGAAACACGACAGGGGGTGGGGGGAGAGGGAACGCCCCGGGCGGGCGAGTTAGCAACCCCCCACCCCCCCCACCTCCCCCCAAACGGCGGCTTCGCGGGATCTTCCTGTGCTGCCAGGCGGCTGCCATGCTCCCCCCACCACCCCACCCCACTGCTGGGTGACAGGATGCGACAGGAAACCGGCTTCCTCTAAGTTCTCTCCTTTATTGACCCTCACCCGGCCCCCCCCCCTCCCACCCCCTTCTGCCTGTGGCGTACAGACCACCGGCTCTCCCCTCTCTCTCTGTCTCTGTCTCTCTCTCTCTTACAAGTGGTTTCAACGACTTCCCTGGCAAACATTTTTAAAAAGAAACAAAGCGAGGAACGAGGTTTCTCAGGCCCGACGGAAAAGGAAATCAAAAGCTGAAAATAATATTTCTTTTCTTTTTTTAAAAAAAAACACAAAAAGAAATTGTCGAAGGGGGTTCGCAGCTGGGACCCTGTCTCTGTTCCATCCAGCGACGACCGATCCCTTATTCCAAACCACCCCCCCTCCCCCACACCCCCCCCCCCCACACCCTCCCCACAACCCCAACGGGGACAGACAGCCCCCCCTCCGTGACGTTAGCTGTTGCGCAAGATCAGTTTATCCTCAGCACACTGGAAGGAGGCGGCCAGGGAGCTGTCCTGGATGAAACGCTGGCAGCCCTCCGGCGTGATCTGCTTGCAGGAGCGCAGGTCGATGCGGACGATGCTGGGGCAGCGTTTGAAGAGCGGGAGGCACTGGTCCGTGAGCCGGCTGCATCCTGGGGAGACACAGAGTTGAGGGGAAGGGGGAGGGGGGGGGGGAGTTGGTTAGTATCGTAAAAGGCAGGGACCGACCGGGCGGGAAGCAAGAGAGGGAGCGGGAGGTGGGGGGGGGAGCGGGAGGAGAGAGAGAGAGGGGGCAGGCGGGTGAGAGGGCGCAGGGGGGTGGGGGTGGGGGGGTGGCGGAGAGAGGAGAAAGGGAGCGGGAGGAAGGGTGGGAGAGAGAGAGAGCAGGGGGGGGAGAGCGGGTCGGGGTGAGGGGAGAGAGCGGGTCAGGGTGGTGGGGGGAGCAGGGCGGAATGGAGGGAGGGAGAGCAGGGCAGGGGGGAGGGGGAGCAGGGCGGGGTGGGGGGAGAGCGGGATGGGGGGAGGGAGAGCGGGAGGAGGGAGAGCGGGATGGGGGAGGGAGAGCAGGGGGGGAACGGGGGGAGGGACAGCGGGGCGGGGGGGAAGGAATGTGGGGCTGGAGGGGGAGGGGGAGGTAGAGTGGGGCGGGATAGTGGGAGGGAGAGCGGGGCGGGATGGGGGGAGGGAGAGCGGGGTGGGGGAGAGCGTGGCGGGATGGGGGGAGGGAGAGCGGGTGGAGGGAGAGCGGGGTGGGATGGGGGAGGGAGAGCGGGGGGAGATGGGGGAGGGAGAGCAGGAGGAGGGAGAGCGGGGCGGGACGGGGGGAGGGAGAGCGGGGTGGGGGGAGAGCGTGGCGGGATGGGGGGAGGGAGAGCGGGGTGGAGGGAGAGCGGGGTGGGATGGGGGAGGGAGAGCGGGGGGAGATGGGGGAGGGAGAGCAGGAGGAGGGAGAGCGGGGCGGGATGGGGGGAGGGAGAGTGGGATGGGGGAGAGCGGGGCAGGATGGGGGGAGGGAGAGCGGGGTGGGGGGGAGAGCGTGGCGGGATGGGGGGAGGGAGAGCGGGATGGGGGGAGAGCGGGGCGGGATGGGGGAGGGAGAGCAGGGGGAGGGAGAGCAGGGTGAGGGAGGGCGGGATGGGGAGGGAGAGCGGGGTGGGAGGAGAGCGGGATGGGGAGGGAGAGCGGGGTGGGGGGAGAGCGGGATGGGGGTGGGAGAGCAGGGGGAGAGCGGGGCGGGATGGGGGGAAGGAGAGCGGGGTGGGGGGAGAGTGTGGCGGGGATGGGGGGAGGGAGAGCGGGGGGAGGGAGAGGTGGGTGGGGGAGGGCGGGATGGGGGGAGGGAGAGCGGGGGGAGGGAGAGCGGGATGGGGTAGGGAGAGCGGGGTGTGGAAGGGAGAGCGGGGGGAGGGGAGAGCGGGATGGGGGGAGGGAGAGTGGGAGGAGGGAGAGCGGGATGGGGGAGGGAGAGCAGGGGGGAACGGGGGGAGGGACAGCGGGGCGGGGGGGAAGGAATGTGGGGCTGGAGGGGGAGGGGGGAGGGAGAGTGGGGCGGGATAGTGGGAGGGAGAGCGGGTGGAGGGAGAGCGGGGTTGGGGGAGAGCTTGGCGGGATGGGGGGAGGGAGAGCGGGTGGAGGGAGAGCGGGGCGGGATGGGGGGAGGGAGAGTGGGATGGGGAGAGCGGGGCGGGATGGGGGGAGGGAGAGTGGGATGGGGAGAGCGGGGCGGGATGGGGGGGAGGGAGAGCGGGGTGGGGGGAGAGCGTGGCGGGATGGGGGGGAGGGAGAGCGGGATGGGGGGGAGAGCGGGGCGGGATGGGGGAGGGAGAGCAGGGGGAGGGAGAGCAGGGTGAGGGAGGGCGGGATGGGGAGGGAGAGCGGGGTGGGAGGAGAGCGGGATGGGGAGGGAGAGCGGGGTGGGGGGAGAGCGGGATGGGGGTGGGAGAGCAGGGGGAGAGCGGGGCGGGATGGGGGGAAGGAGAGCGGGGTGGGGGGAGAGCGTGGCGGGATGGGGGGAGGGAGAGCGGGTCGGGATGGGAGGAGGGAGATCGGGGGGTGGGAGAGGTGGGTGGGGGAGGGCGGGATGGGGAGGGAGAGCAGGGTGGGGGGGAGAGCGGGATGGGGTGGGGAGAGCAGGGGGAGAGCGGGGCGGGATGGGGGGGAGGGAGAGCGGGGGGAGGGGAGAGCGGGATGGGGTAGGGAGAGCGGGTGTGCGGAAGGGAGAGCGGGGGGGAGGGAGAGCGGGATGGGGGGGAGGGAGAGCGGGAGGAGGGAGAGCGGGATGGGGGAGGGAGAGCAGGGGGGAACGGGGGGAGGGGACAGCGGGGCGGGGGGGGAAGGAATGTGGGGCTGGAGGGGGAGGGGGAGGGAGAGTGGGGCGGGGATAGTGGGAGGGAGAGCGGTGGAGGGAGAGCGGGGGGTGGGGGGAGAGCTTGGCGGGATGGGGGGAGGGAGAGCGGGGTGGAGGGAGAGCGGGGTGGGATGGGGGAGGGAGAGCGGGAGGAGATGGGGGAGGGAGAGCAGGAGGAGGGAGAGCGGGGGCGGGATGGGGGGAGGGAGAGTGGGATGGGGAGAGCGGGGCGGGATGGGGGGGAGGGAGAGCGGGTGTGGGGGGAGAGCGTGGCGGGATCGGGGGAGGGGAGAGCGGGATGGGGGGGAGAGCGGGGCGGGATGGGGGAGGGAGAGCAGGAGGAGGGAGAGCGGGGCGGGACGGGGGGAGGGAGAGCGGGGTGGGGGAGAGCGTGGCGGGGATGGGGGGAGGGAGAGCGGGTGGAGGGAGAGCGGGGTGGGATGGGGGAGGGGAGAGCGGGGGGAGATGGGGGGAGGGGAGAGCAGGAGGAGGGAGAGCGGGGCGGGATGGGGGGAGGGAGAGTGGGATGGGGGAGAGCGGGGCAGGATGGGGGGAGGGGAGAGCGGGGTGGGGGGAGAGCGTGGCGGGATGGGGGGAGGGAGAGCGGGATGGGGGGAGAGCGGGGCGGGATGGGGGAGGGAGAGCAGGGGGAGGGAGAGCAGGGTGAGGGAGGGCGGGATGGGGAGGGAGAGCGGGGTGGGAGGAGAGCGGGATGGGGAGGGAGAGCGGGGTGGGGGGGAGAGCGGGGATGGGGGTGGGAGAGCAGGGGGAGAGCTGGGCGGGATGGGGGGGAAGGAGAGCGGGGTGGTGGGGGGAGAGTGTGGCGGGATGGGGGGGAGGGGAGAGCGGGGGGAGGGAGAGGTGGGTTGGGGGAGGGCGGGATGGGGGGAGGGGAGAGCGGGGGGAGGGAGAGCGGGATGGGGTAGGGAGAGCGGGGGGAGGGGAGAGCGGGATGGGGGGAGGGAGAGCGGGGAGGAGGGAGAGCGGGATGGGGGAGGGAGAGCAGGGGGGAGCAGGGGGAGGGACAGCGGGGCGGGGGGGAAGGAATGTGGGGCTGGAGGGGGAGGGGGAGGGAGAGTGGGGCGGGATAGTGGGAGGGAGAGCGGGTGGAGGGAGAGCGGGGTGGGGGAGAGCTTGGCGGGATGGGGGGGAGGGAGAGCGGGGTGGAGGGGAGAGCGGGGCGGGATGGGGGGAGGGAGAGTGGGATGGGGAGAGGCGGGGGCGGGATGGGGGGGAGGGAGAGTGGGATGGGGAGAGCGGGGCGGGATGGGGGGGAGGGAGAGCGGGGTGGGGGGAGAGCGTGGCGGGATGGGGGGGAGGGAGAGCGGGATGGGGGGAGAGCGGGGCGGGATGGGGGAGGGGAGAGCAGGGGGAGGGAGAGCAGGTGAGGGAGGGCGGGATGGGGAGGGAGAGCGGGTGGGAGGAGAGCGGGATGGGGAGGGAGAGCGGGGTGGGGGGGAGAGCGGGATGGGGGTGGGAGAGCAGGGGGAGAGCGGGGCGGGATGGGGGGAAGGAGAGCGGGGGTGGGGGGGGAGAGCGTGGCGGGATGGGTGGAGGGAGAGCGGGTCGGGATGGGAGGGAGATCGGGGGGTGGGAGAGGTGGGTGGGGGGAGGGCGGGATGGGGAGGGAGAGCAGGGTGGGGGGGGAGAGCGGGATGGGGTGGGAGAGCAGGGGGAGAGCGGGGCGGGATGGGGGGAGGGAGAGCGGGGGGAGGGAGAGCGGGATGGGGTAGGGAGAGCGGGGTGCGGAAGGGAGAGCGGGGGGAGGGAGAGCGGGATGGGGGGAGGGAGAGCGGGAGGAGGGAGAGCGGGATGGGGGAGGGAGAGCAGGGGGGAACGGGGGGAGGGACAGCGGGGCGGGGGGGGAAGGAATGTGGGGCTGGAGGGGGAGGGGGAGGGAGAGTGGGGCGGGATAGTGGGAGGGAGAGCGGGTGGAGGGAGAGCGGGGTGGGGGAGAGCTTGGCGGGATGGGGGGAGGGAGAGCGGGGTGGAGGGAGAGCGGGGTGGGATGGGGGAGGGAGAGCGGGAGGAGATGGGGGAGGGGAGAGCAGGAGGAGGGAGAGCGGGGCGGGATGGGGGGAGGGAGAGTGGGATGGGGAGAGCGGGGCGGGATGGAGGGGAGGGAGAGCGGGGTGGGTGGAGGAGCGTGGCGGGATGGGGGGAGGGAGAGCGGGATGGGGGGAGAGCGGGGCGGGATGGGGGAGGGAGAGCAGGGGGAGGGAGAGCAGGGTGAGGGAGGGCGGGATGGGGAGGGAGAGCGGGGTGGGGGGAGAGCGGGATGGGGGTGGGAGAGCAGGGGGAGAGCGGGGCGGGATGGGGGGAGGGAGAGCGGGGGGAGGGAGAGCGGGGATGGGGTAGGGAGAGCGGGGTGGGGAAGGGAGAGTGGGATGGGGGGAGGGAGAGCGGGATGGGGGGGAGGGAGAGTGGGATGGGGGGGAGGGAGAGCGGGATGGGGGGAGGGAGAGCGGGAGGAGGGAGAGCGGGATGGGGGAGGGAGAGCAGGGGGGAACGGGGGGAGGGACAGCGGGGCGGGGGGGGAAGGAATGTGGGGCTGGAGGGGGAGGGGGAGGGAGAGTGGGGCGGGATAGTGGGAGGGGAGAGCGGGTGGAGGGAGAGCGGGGGTGGGGGAGAGCTTGGCGGGATGGGGGGAGGGAGAGCGGGTGGAGGGAGAGCGGGGTGGGATGGGGGAGGGAGAGCGGGAGGAGATGGGGGAGGGAGAGCAGGAGGAGGGAGAGCGGGGCGGGATGGGGGGAGGGAGAGTGGGATGGGGAGAGCGGGGCGGGATGGAGGGGAGGGAGAGCGGGGTGGGGGGGAGAGCGTGGCGGGATGGGGGGAGGGAGAGCGGGATGGGGGGAGAGCGGGGCGGGATGGGGGAGGGAGAGCAGGGGGAGGGAGAGCAGGGTGAGGGAGGGCGGGATGGGGAGGGAGAGCGGGGTGGGGGGGAGAGCGGGATGGGGGTGGGAGAGCAGGGGGAGAGCGGGGCGGGATGGGGGGAGGGAGAGCGGGGGGAGGGAGAGCGGGATGGGGTAGGGAGAGCGGGGGTGGGGAAGGGAGAGTGGGATGGGGGGAGGGAGAGCGGGATGGGGGGAGGGAGAGTGGGATGGGGGGAGGGAGAGCGGGATGGGGGAGGGAGAGCGGGATGGGGGGAGGGAGAGCGGGATGGGGGGAGAGCGGGGCGGGATGGGGGAGGGAGAGCAGGGGGAGGGAGAGCAGGGTGAGGGAGGGCCGGATGGGGAGGGAGAGCGGGGTGGGAGGAGAGCGGGATGGGGAGGGAGAGCGGGGTGGGGGGGAGAGCGGGATGGGGGTGGGAGAGCAGGGGGAGAGCGGGGCGGGATGGGGGGAAGGAGAGCGGGGGTGGGGGGGAGAGCGTGGCGGGATGGGGGGAGGGAGAGCGGGTCGGGATGGGGGGAGGGAGAGCGGGGGGAGGGAGAGGTGGGTGGGGGAGGGCGGGATGGGGAGGGAGAGCAGGGTGGGGGGAGAGCGGGACGGGGTGGGAGAGCAGGGGGAGAGCGGGGCGGGATGGGGGGAGGGAGAGCGGGGGGAGGGGAGAGCGGGATGGGGTAGGGAGAGCGGGGTGCGGAAGGGAGAGCGGGGGGAGGGAGAGCGGGATGGGGGGAGGGAGAGCGGGAGGAGGGAGAGCGGGATGGGGGAGGGAGAGCAGGGGGGAACGGGGGGAGGGGACAGCGGGGCGGGGGGGAAGGAATGTGGGGCTGGAGGGGGAGGGGGAGGGAGAGTGGGGCGGGATAGTGGGAGGGAGAGCGGGGTGGAGGGAGAGCGGGGTGGGGGGAGAGCTTGGCGGGATGGGGGGAGGGAGAGCGGGTGGAGGGAGAGCGGGGTGGGATGGGGGAGGGAGAGCGGGAGGAGATGGGGGAGGGAGAGCAGGAGGAGGGAGAGCGGGGCGGGATGGGGGGAGGGAGAGTGGGATGGGGAGAGCGGGGCGGGATGGGGGGGAGGGAGAGCGGGGTGGGGGGAGAGCGTGGCAGGATGGGGGGAGGGAGAGCGGGATGGGGGGGAGAGCGGGGCGGGATGGGGGAGGGAGAGCAGGGGGAGGGAGAGCAGGGTGAGGGAGGGCGGGATGGGGAGGGAGAGCGGGGTGGGGGGGAGAGCGGGATGGGGGTGGGAGAGCAGGGGGAGAGCGGGGCGGGATGGGGGGAAGGAGAGCGGGGTGGGGGGAGAGCGTGGCGGGATGGGGGGAGGGAGAGCGGGTCGGGATGGGGGGAGGGAGAGCAGGGGGGAGGTAGAGGTGGGTGGGGGAGGGCGGGATGGGGAGGGAGAGCAGGGTGGGGGGAGAGCGGGAGGAGAGCGGGGCGGGATGGGGGGAGGGAGAGCAGGGGGAGGGAGAGCGGGATGGGGTAGGGAGAGCGGGGTGGGGAAGGGAGAGTGGGATGGGGGGAGGGAGAGCGGGATGGGGGGAGGGAGAGCGGGATGGGGGGGAGGGAGAGCGGGATGGGGGGGAGGGAGAGCGGGATGGGGGAGGGAGAGCGGGATGGGGGCAGGGAGAGCGGGATGGGGGGAGGGAGAGCGGGATGGGGGGGAGAGCGAGGCGGGATGGGGGGAGGGAGAGCAGGGGGAGGGAGAGCGGGGTGAGGGAGGGCGGGATGGGGAGGGAGAGCGGGGTGGGAGGAGAGCGGGATGGGGAGAGCGGGGTGGAGGGAGAGCGGGGGCGGGATGGGCGAGGGAGAGCAGGGGGAGGGAGAGCGGGGTGAGGGAGGGCGGGATGGGGAGGGAGAGCAGGGTGGGGGGGAGAGCGGGATGGGGGTGGGAGAGCAGGGGGAGAGCAGGGCGGGATGGGGGGAAGGAGAGCGGCGTTGGGGGAGAGTGTGGCGGGATGGGGGGAGGGAGAGCGGGTCGGGATGGGGGGAGGGAGAGCGGGGGGAGGGAGAGGTGGGTGGGGGGAAGTGCGGGATGGGGGAGGGAGAGCATGGTGGGGGGAGAGCGGGATGGGGTGGGAGAGCAGGGCGGGATGGGGGGAGGGAGAGCGGGGGGAAGGAGAGCAGGATGGGGTAGGGAGAGCGGGGTGGGGAAGGGAGAGCGGGGGGAGGGAGAGCGGGATGGGGGGAGGGAGAGCGGGGGGAGGGAGAGCGGGATGGGGGAGGGAGAGCAGGGGGGAATGGGGGGAGGGACAGCGGGGTGGGGGGAAAGGAATGTGGGGCTGGAGGGGGAGGGGGAGGGAGAGCGGGGCGGGATAGTGGGAGGGAGAGCGGGTGGAGGGAGAGCGGGGCAGGATGGGGGGAGGGAGAGTGGGGTGGGGGAGAGCTTGGCGGGATGGGGGAGGGAGAGCGGGTGGAGGGAGAGCGAGGTGGGATGGAGGAGGGAGAGCGGGGGGAGATGGGGGAGGGAGAGCAGGAGGAGGGAGAGCAGGGCGGGATGGGGGCAGGGAGAGTGGGATGGGGGAGAGCGGGGCGGGATGGGGGAGGGAGAGCAGGGCAGGATGGGGGGAGGGAGAGCGGGGTGGGGGGGAGAGCGTGGCGGGATGGGGGGAGGGAGAGCGGGATGGGGGGGAGAGCGGGGCGGGATGGGGGAGGGAGAGCAGGGGGAGGGAGAGCGGAGTGAGGGAGGGCGGGATGGGGAGAGCGGGGTGGGAGGAGAGCGGGATGGGGAGGGAGACCGGGGTGGGGGGAGAGCGGGATGGGGGTGGGAGAGCAGGGGGAGAGCGGGGCGGGATGGGGGGAAGGAGAGCGGGTGGAGGGAGAGCGAGGTGGGATGGAGGAGGGAGAGCGGGGGGAGATGGGGGAGGGAGAGCAGGAGGAGGGAGAGCGGGGCGGGATGGGGGGAGGGAGAGTGGGATGGGGGAGAGCGGGGCGGGATGGGGGGAGGGAGAGCAGGGCAGGATGGGGGGAGGGAGAGCGGGGTGGGGGGGAGAGCGTGGCGGGATGGGGGGAGGGAGAGCGGGATGGGGGAGAGCGGGGCGGGATGGGGGAGGGAGAGCAGGGGGAGGGAGAGCGGGGTGAGGGAGGGCGGGATGGGGTGGGAGAGCGGGGTGGGAGGAGAGCGGGATGGGGAGGGAGAGCGGGGTGGGGGGGAGAGCGGGATGGGGGTCGGAGAGCAGGGGGAGAGCGGGGCGGGATGGGGGGAAGGAGAGCGGGGTGGGGGGAGAGCGTGGCGGGATGGGGGGAGGGTGAGCGGGTCGGGATGGGGGGAGGGAGAGCGGGGGGAGGGAGAGGTGGGTGGGGGGGAGAGCGGGATGGGGTGGGAGAGCAGTGGGAGAGCGGGGCGGGATGGGGGGAGGGAGAGCGGGGGGAGGGAGAGCGGGATGGGGTAGGGAGAGCGGGGTGGGGAAGGGAGAGCGGGGGGAGGGAGAGCGGGATGGGGGGAGGGAGAGCGGGGGGAGGGAGAGCGGGATGGGGAAGGGAGAGCGGGGGGAGGGAGAGCGGGGCAGCGGGGGGGGAGGTAGGGCAGGGCTGGGGCGGGGCAGGTACCGTCGGGGAGGGGGGGGCAGGGATTTACCTGACAAGTTGATCTCAGCGAGGTTATCGCGGAGCTGGGAGTTTGCAGCCGTCAGGAGGTTGACGGACTGGTCTCCGACGTGCGGGCAGTGGCTGAGGTCCAGGCTGGTCAGCTGGGGCACATGGCGGACCAGGAGTCGCAGGGAGGAGTCCATGATGTCCAGTCCAGCTAGACGGAGCTGGGTCACGTTCTGCAGACGCCCACGATTCTCATTCTGACCTGGAGAGGGACAGAAGCAGCAAATCAGAGTCACCGCATCACACAACTCGACAGAGTGACCAGGACCCCGGAGAGGCAGAGTGACCGGGTCCGCCGAGAGGCAGACTGACTGGGACCCCAGAGAGGCAGAGAGAGCGGGTCCCGGGAGAGACAGAGTGACAAGGTCCCCAGAGAGGCAGACTGACCGGGTGCCCGGACAGGCAGAGTGACCGGGACCTCGGAGAGGCAGAGTGACCGGGTCCCCGGAGAGGCAGACCGACTGGGACACCAGAGAGAGCGGGTCCCCGGAGAGACAGAGTGAACAGCACCCCGGAGAGAAAGAGAGACCGGGTCCCCGGAGCGCGAGGCTGGGCAGAGTGACAGAGACCCCGGAGCGCGAGGCTGGGCAGAGTGACAGAGACCCCGGAGCGCGAGGCTGGGCAGAGTGACAGTGACCCCGGAGCGCGAGGCTGGGCAGAGTGACAGAGACCCCGGAGCGCGAGGCTGGGCAGAGTGACAGAGACCCCGGAGCGCGAGGCTGGGCAGAGTGACAGAGACCCCGGAGCGCGAGGCTGGGCAGAGTGACACAGACCCTGGAGCGCGAGGCTGGGCAGAGTGACAGAGACCCCGGAGCGCGAGGCTGGGCAGAGTGACCGGGTCCCCGGAGCGCAGGGCTGGGCAGAGTGACAGAGACCCCGGAGCGCGAGGCTGGGCAGAGTGACAGAGACCCCGGAGCGCGAGGCTGGGCAGAGTGACAGAGACCCCGGAGCGCGAGGCTGGGCAGAGTGACAGAGACCCCGGAGCGCGAGGCTGGGCAGAGTGACAGAGACCCCGGAGAGCGAGGCTGGGCAGAGTGACAGAGACCCCGGAGCGCGAGGCTGGGTAGAGTGACCGGGTCCCTGGAGCGCGAGGCTGGGCAGAGTGACCGGGTCCCCGGAGCGCGAGGCTGGGCAGAGTGACCGGGTCCCCGGAGCGCGAGGCTGGGCAGAGTGACCGGGTCCCCGGAGCGCGAGGCTGGGCAGAGTGACAGAGACCCCGGAGCGCGAGGCTGGGCAGAGTGACAGAGACCCCGGAGCGCGAGGCTGGGCAGAGTGACCGGGTCCCCGGAGCGCGAGGCTGGGCAGAGTGACAGAGACCCCGGAGCGCGAGGCTGGGCAGAGTGACCGGGTCCCCGGAGCGCGAGGCTGGGCAGAGTGACAGAGACCCCGGAGCGCGAGGCTGGGCAGAGTGACAGTGACCCCGGAGCGCGAGGCTGGGCAGAGTGACAGAGACCCCGGAGCGCGAGGCTGGGCAGAGTGACAGAGACCCCGGAGCGCGAGGCTGGGCAGAGTGACAGAGACCCCGGAGCGCGAGGCTGGGCAGAGTGACACAGACCCTGGAGCGCGAGGCTGGGCAGAGTGACACAGACCCCGGAGCGCGAGGCTGGGCAGAGTGACCGGGTCCCCGGAGCGCGAGGCTGGGCAGAGTGACAGAGACCCCGGAGCGCGAGGCTGGGCAGAGTGACCGGGTCCCCGGAGCGCGAGGCTGGGCAGAGTGACAGAGACCCCGCAGCGCGAGGCTGGGCAGAGTGACAGAGACCCCGGAGCGCGAGGCTGGGCAGAGTGACAGAGACCCCGGAGCGCGAGGCTGGGCAGAGTGACAGAGACCCCGGAACGCGAGGCTGGGCAGAGTGACAGAGACCCCGGAGCGCGAGGCTGGGCAGAGTGACAGAGACCCCGGAGCGCGAGGCTGGGCAGAGTGACAGAGACCCCGGAGCGCGAGGCTGGGCAGAGTGACAGAGACCCCGGAGCGCGAGGCTGGGCAGAGTGACAGAGACCCCGGAGCGTGAGGCTGGGCAGAGTGACCGGGTCCCCGGAGCGCGAGGCTGGGCAGAGTGACAGAGACCCCGGAGCGCGAGTCTGGGCAGAGTGACCGGGTCCCCTGAGCGCGAGGCTGGGCAGAGTGACAGAGACCCCGGAGCGCGAGGCTGGGCAGAGTGACCGGGTCCCCGGAGCGCGAGGCTGGGCAGAGTGACAGAGACCCCGGAGCACGAGGCTGGGCAGAGTGACAGAGACCCCGGAGCGCGAGGCTGGGCAGAGTGACCGGGTCCCCGGAGCGCGAGGCTGGGCAGAGTGACACAGACCCCGGAGCGCGAGGCTGGGCAGATTGACAGAGACCCCGGAGCGCGAGGCTGGGCAGAGTGACACAGACCCCGGAGCGCGAGGCTGGGCAGAGTGACCGGGTCCCCGGAGCGCGAGGCTGGGCAGAGTGACAGAGACCACGGGGCGCAAGGCTGGGCAGAGTGACTGGGTCCCCGGAGCGCGAGGCTGGGCAGAGTGACAGAGACCCCGGAGCGCGAGGCTGGGCAGAGTGACCGGGTCCCCGGAGCGCGAGGCTGGGCAGAGTGACCGGGTCCCCGGAGCGCGAGGCTGGGCAGAGTGACCGGGTCCCCGGAGCGCGAGGCTGGGCAGAGTGACAGAGACCCCGGAGCGCGAGGCTGGGCAGAGTGACAGAGACCCCGGAGCGCGAGGCTGGGCAGAGTGACCGGGTCCCCGGAGCGCGAGGCTGGGCAGAGTGACAGAGAGCCCGGAACGCGAGGCTGGGCAGAGTGACAGAGACCCCGGAGCGCGAGGCTGGGCAGAGTGACAGAGACCCCGGAGCGCGAGGCTGGGCAGAGTGACAGAGACCCCGGAGCGCGAGGCTGGGCAGAGTGACAGAGACCCCGGAGCGCGAGGCTGGGCAGAGTGACGGAGACCCCGGAGCGCGAGGCTGGGCAGAGTGACCGGGTCCCCGGAGCGCGAGGCTGGGCAGAGTGACCGGGTCCCCGGAGCGCGAGGCTGGGCAGAGTGACGGAGACCCCGGAGCGCGAGGCTGGGCAGAGTGACACAGACCCCGGAGCGCGAGGCTGGGCAGAGTGACCGGGTCCCCGGAGCGCGAGGCTGGGCAGAGTGACCGGGTCCCCGGAACGCGAGGCTGGGCAGAGTGACAGAGACCCCGGAGCGCGAGGCTGGGCAGAGTGACAGAGACCCCGGAGCGCGAGGCTGGGCAGAGTGACCGGGTCCCCGGAGCGCGAGGCTGGGCAGCGTGACCGGGTCCCCGGAGCGCGAGGCTGGGCAGAGTGACCGGGTCCCTGGAGCGCGAGGCTGGGCAGAGTGACCGGGTCCCCGGAGCGCGAGGCTGGGCAGAGTGACAGAGACCCCGGAGCGCGAGGCTGGGCAGAGTGACAGAAACCCCGGAACGCGAGGCTGGGCAGAGTGACAGAGACCCCGGAGCGCGAGGCTGGGCAGAGTGACAGAGACCCCGGAACGCGAGTCTGGGCAGAGTGACAGAGACCCCGGAGCGCGAGGCTGGGCAGAGTGACAGAGACCCCGGAGCGCGAGGCTGGGCAGAGTGACAGAGACCCCGGAGCGCGAGGCTGGGCAGAGTGACAGAGACCACGGAGCGCGAGGCTGGGCAGAGTGACAGAGACCCCGGAGCGCGAGGCTGGGCAGAGTGACAGAGACCACGGAGCGCGAGGCTGGGCAGAGTGACAGAGACCCTGGAGCGCAAGGCTGGGCAGGGTGACGGGGAACCCGGAGCGCGAGGCTGGGCAGAGTGACCGGGTCCCCGGAGCGCGAGGCTGGGCAGAGTGACAGAGACCCCGAGCGCGAGGCTGGGCAGAGTGACGGAGACCCCGGAGCGCGAGGCTGGGCAGAGTGACGGAGACCCCGGAGCGCGAGGCTGGGCAGAGTGACAGAGACCCCGGAGCGCGAGGCTGGGCAGAGTGACAGAGACCCCGGAGCGCGAGGCTGGGCAGAGTGACGGAGACCCCGGAGCGCGAGGCTGGGCAGAGTGACGGAGACCCCGGAGCGCGAGGCTGGGCAGAGTGACCGGGTCCCCGGAGCGCGAGGCTGGGCAGAGTGACCGGGTCCCCGGAGCGCGAGGCTGGGCAGAGTGACAGAGACCCCGGAGCGCGAGGCTGGGCAGAGTGACAGAGACCCCGGAGCGCGAGGCTGGGCAGAGTGACCGGGTCCCCGGAGCGCGAGGCTGGGCAGAGTGACAGAGACCCCGGAGCGCGAGGCTGGGCAGAGTGACAGAGACCCCGGAGCGCGAGGCTGGGCAGAGTGACAGAGACCCCGGAGCGCGAGGCTGGGCAGAGTGACCGGGTCCCCGGAGCGCGAGGCTGGGCAGAGTGACCGGGTCCCCGGAGCGCGAGGCTGGGCAGAGTGACCGGGTCCCCGGAGCGCGAGGCTGGGCAGAGTGACAGAGACCCCGGAGCGCGAGGCTGGGCAGAGTGACAGAGACCCCGCAGCGCGAGGCTGGGCAGAGTGACCGGGTCCCCGGAGCGCGAGGCTGGGCAGAGTGACCGGGTCCCCGGAGCGCGAGGCTGGGCAGAGTGACCGGGTCCCCGGAGCGCGAGGCTGGGCAGAGTGACAGAGACCCCGGAGCGCGAGGCTGGGCAGAGTGACCGGGTCCCCGGAGCGCGAGGCTGGGCAGAGTGACAGAGACCCCGCAGCGCGAGGCTGGGCAGAGTGACCGGGTCCCCGGAGAGCGAGGCTGGGCAGAGTGACCGGGTCCCCGGAGCGCGAGGCTGGGCAGAGAGACACAGACCCCGGAGCGCGAGGCTGGGCAGAGTGACCGGGTCCCCGGAGCGCGAGGCTGGGCAGAGTGACCGGGTCCCCGGAGCGCGAGGCTGGGCAGAGTGACAGAGACCCCGGAGCGCGAGGCTGGGCAGAGTGACAGAGACCCCGGAGCGCGAGGCTGGGCAGAGTGACCGGGTCCCCGGAGCGCGAGGCTGGGCAGAGTGACAGAGACCCCGGAGCGCGAGGCTGGGCAGAGTGACCGGGTCCCCGGAGCGCGAGGCTGGGCAGAGTGACAGAGACCCCGCAGCGCGAGGCTGGGCAGAGTGACAGAGACCCCGGAGCGCGAGGCTGGGCAGAGTGACAGAGACCCCGGAGCGCGAGGCTGGGCAGAGTGACAGAGACCCCGGAACGCGAGGCTGGGCAGAGTGACAGAGACCCCGGAGCGCGAGGCTGGGCAGAGTGACAGAGACCCCGGAGCGCGAGGCTGGGCAGAGTGACAGAGACCCCGGAGCGCGAGGCTGGGCAGAGTGACAGAGACCCCGGAGCGCGAGGCTGGGCAGAGTGACAGAGACCCCGGAGCGTGAGGCTGGGCAGAGTGACCGGGTCCCCGGAGCGCGAGGCTGGGCAGAGTGACAGAGACCCCGGAGCGCGAGTCTGGGCAGAGTGACCGGGTCCCCTGAGCGCGAGGCTGGGCAGAGTGACAGAGACCCCGGAGCGCGAGGCTGGGCAGAGTGACCGGGTCCCCGGAGCGCGAGGCTGGGCAGAGTGACAGAGACCCCGGAGCACGAGGCTGGGCAGAGTGACAGAGACCCCGGAGCGCGAGGCTGGGCAGAGTGACCGGGTCCCCGGAGCGCGAGGCTGGGCAGAGTGACACAGACCCCGGAGCGCGAGGCTGGGCAGATTGACAGAGACCCCGGAGCGCGAGGCTGGGCAGAGTGACACAGACCCCGGAGCGCGAGGCTGGGCAGAGTGACCGGGTCCCCGGAGCGCGAGGCTGGGCAGAGTGACAGAGACCACGGGGCGCAAGGCTGGGCAGAGTGACTGGGTCCCCGGAGCGCGAGGCTGGGCAGAGTGACAGAGACCCCGGAGCGCGAGGCTGGGCAGAGTGACCGGGTCCCCGGAGCGCGAGGCTGGGCAGAGTGACCGGGTCCCCGGAGCGCGAGGCTGGGCAGAGTGACCGGGTCCCCGGAGCGCGAGGCTGGGCAGAGTGACAGAGACCCCGGAGCGCGAGGCTGGGCAGAGTGACAGAGACCCCGGAGCGCGAGGCTGGGCAGAGTGACCGGGTCCCCGGAGCGCGAGGCTGGGCAGAGTGACAGAGAGCCCGGAACGCGAGGCTGGGCAGAGTGACAGAGACCCCGGAGCGCGAGGCTGGGCAGAGTGACAGAGACCCCGGAGCGCGAGGCTGGGCAGAGTGACAGAGACCCCGGAGCGCGAGGCTGGGCAGAGTGACAGAGACCCCGGAGCGCGAGGCTGGGCAGAGTGACGGAGACCCCGGAGCGCGAGGCTGGGCAGAGTGACCGGGTCCCCGGAGCGCGAGGCTGGGCAGAGTGACCGGGTCCCCGGAGCGCGAGGCTGGGCAGAGTGACGGAGACCCCGGAGCGCGAGGCTGGGCAGAGTGACACAGACCCCGGAGCGCGAGGCTGGGCAGAGTGACCGGGTCCCCGGAGCGCGAGGCTGGGCAGAGTGACCGGGTCCCCGGAACGCGAGGCTGGGCAGAGTGACAGAGACCCCGGAGCGCGAGGCTGGGCAGAGTGACAGAGACCCCGGAGCGCGAGGCTGGGCAGAGTGACCGGGTCCCCGGAGCGCGAGGCTGGGCAGCGTGACCGGGTCCCCGGAGCGCGAGGCTGGGCAGAGTGACCGGGTCCCTGGAGCGCGAGGCTGGGCAGAGTGACCGGGTCCCCGGAGCGCGAGGCTGGGCAGAGTGACAGAGACCCCGGAGCGCGAGGCTGGGCAGAGTGACAGAAACCCCGGAACGCGAGGCTGGGCAGAGTGACAGAGACCCCGGAGCGCGAGGCTGGGCAGAGTGACAGAGACCCCGGAACGCGAGTCTGGGCAGAGTGACAGAGACCCCGGAGCGCGAGGCTGGGCAGAGTGACAGAGACCCCGGAGCGCGAGGCTGGGCAGAGTGACAGAGACCCCGGAGCGCGAGGCTGGGCAGAGTGACAGAGACCACGGAGCGCGAGGCTGGGCAGAGTGACAGAGACCCCGGAGCGCGAGGCTGGGCAGAGTGACAGAGACCACGGAGCGCGAGGCTGGGCAGAGTGACAGAGACCCTGGAGCGCAAGGCTGGGCAGGGTGACGGGGAACCCGGAGCGCGAGGCTGGGCAGAGTGACCGGGTCCCCGGAGCGCGAGGCTGGGCAGAGTGACAGAGACCCCGAGCGCGAGGCTGGGCAGAGTGACGGAGACCCCGGAGCGCGAGGCTGGGCAGAGTGACGGAGACCCCGGAGCGCGAGGCTGGGCAGAGTGACAGAGACCCCGGAGCGCGAGGCTGGGCAGAGTGACAGAGACCCCGGAGCGCGAGGCTGGGCAGAGTGACGGAGACCCCGGAGCGCGAGGCTGGGCAGAGTGACGGAGACCCCGGAGCGCGAGGCTGGGCAGAGTGACCGGGTCCCCGGAGCGCGAGGCTGGGCAGAGTGACCGGGTCCCCGGAGCGCGAGGCTGGGCAGAGTGACAGAGACCCCGGAGCGCGAGGCTGGGCAGAGTGACAGAGACCCCGGAGCGCGAGGCTGGGCAGAGTGACCGGGTCCCCGGAGCGCGAGGCTGGGCAGAGTGACAGAGACCCCGGAGCGCGAGGCTGGGCAGAGTGACAGAGACCCCGGAGCGCGAGGCTGGGCAGAGTGACAGAGACCCCGGAGCGCGAGGCTGGGCAGAGTGACCGGGTCCCCGGAGCGCGAGGCTGGGCAGAGTGACCGGGTCCCCGGAGCGCGAGGCTGGGCAGAGTGACCGGGTCCCCGGAGCGCGAGGCTGGGCAGAGTGACAGAGACCCCGGAGCGCGAGGCTGGGCAGAGTGACAGAGACCCCGCAGCGCGAGGCTGGGCAGAGTGACCGGGTCCCCGGAGCGCGAGGCTGGGCAGAGTGACCGGGTCCCCGGAGCGCGAGGCTGGGCAGAGTGACCGGGTCCCCGGAGCGCGAGGCTGGGCAGAGTGACAGAGACCCCGGAGCGCGAGGCTGGGCAGAGTGACCGGGTCCCCGGAGCGCGAGGCTGGGCAGAGTGACAGAGACCCCGCAGCGCGAGGCTGGGCAGAGTGACCGGGTCCCCGGAGAGCGAGGCTGGGCAGAGTGACCGGGTCCCCGGAGCGCGAGGCTGGGCAGAGAGACACAGACCCCGGAGCGCGAGGCTGGGCAGAGTGACCGGGTCCCCGGAGCGCGAGGCTGGGCAGAGTGACCGGGTCCCCGGAGCGCGAGGCTGGGCAGAGTGACAGAGACCCCGGAGCGCGAGGCTGGGCAGAGTGACAGAGACCCCGGAGCGCGAGGCTGGGCAGAGTGACCGGGTCCCCGGAGCGCGAGGCTGGGCAGAGTGACAGAGACCCTGGAGCGCGAGGCTGGGCAGAGTGACAGAGTCCCCGGAGCGCGAGGCTGGGCAGAGTGACAGAGTCCCCGGAGCGCGAGGCTGGGCAGAGTGACAGAGACCCCGGAGCGCGAGGCTGGGCAGAGTGACCGGGTCCCCGGAGCGCGAGGCTGGGCAGAGTGACAGAGACCCCGGAGCGAGAGGCTGGGCAGAGTGACCGGGACCCCGGAACGCGAGGCTGGGCAGAGTGACAGAGACCCCGGAGCGCGAGGCTGGGCAGAGTGACCGGGACCCCGGAGCGCGAGGCTGGGCAGAGTGACAGAGACCCCGGAGCGCGAGGCTGGGCAGAGTGACAGAGACCCCGGAGCGCGAGGCTGGGCAGAGTGACCGGGTCCCCGGAGCGCGAGGCTGGGCAGAGTGACAGAGACCCTGGAGCGCGAGTCTGGGCAGAGTGACCGGGTCCCCGGAGCGCGAGGCTGGGCAGAGTGACCGGGTCCCCGGAGCGCGAGGCTGGGCAGAGTGACCGGGTCCCCGGAGCGCGAGGCTGGGCAGAGTGACCGGGTCCCCGGAGCGCGAGGCTGGGCAGAGTGACGGAGACCCCGGAGCGCGAGGCTGGGCAGAGTGACACAGACCCCGGAGCGCGAGGCTGGGCAGAGTGACCGGGTCCCCGGAGCGCGAGGCTGGGCAGAGTGACAGAGACCCCGGAGCGCGAGGCTGGGCAGAGTGACAGAGACCCCGGAGCGCGAGGCTGGGCAGAGTGACCGGGTCCCCGGAGCGCGAGGCTGGGCAGAGTGACAGAGACCCTGGAGCGCGAGGCTGGGCAAAGTGACAGAGACCCCGGAGCGCGAGGCTGGGCAGAGTGACAGAGACCCCGGAGCGCGAGGCTGGGCAGAGTGACAGAGAGCCCGGAACGCGAGGCTGGGCAGAGTGACAGAGACCCCGGAGCGCAAGGCTGGGCAGAGTGACCGGGTTCCCGGAGCGCGAGGCTGGGCAGAGTGACCGGGTCCCCGGAGCGCGAGGCTGGGCAGAGTGACCGGGTCCCCGGAGCGCGAGGCTGGGCAGAGTGACAGAGACCCCGGAGCGCGAGGCTGGGCAGAGTGACCGGGTCCCCGGTTCGCGAGGCTGGGCAGAGTGACCGGGTCCCCGGAGCGCGAGGCTGAGCAGAGTGACAGAGACCCCGGAGCGCGAGGCTGGGCAGAGTGACAGAGACCCCGGAGCGCGAGGCTGGGCAGAGTGACAGAGACCCCGGAGCGCGAGGCTGGGCAGAGTGACCGGGTCCCCGGAGCGCGAGGCTGGGCAGAGTGACAGAGACCCCGGAGCGCGAGGCTGGGCAGAGTGACAGAGACCCCGGAGCGCGAGGCTGGGCAGAGTGACCGGGTCCCCGGAGCGCGAGGCTGGGCAGAGTGACAGAGACCCCGGAGCGCGAGGCTGGGCAGAGTGACAGAGACCCCGGAGCGCGAGGCTGGGCAGAGTGACAGAGACCCCGGAGCGCGAGGCTGGGCAGAGTGACCGGGTCCCCGGAGCGCGAGGCTGGGCAGAGTGACAGAGACCCCGGAGCGCGAGGCTGGGCAGAGTGACCGGGTCCCCGGAGCGCGAGGCTGGGCAGAGTGACCGGGTCCCCGGAGCGCGAGGCTGGGCAGAGTGACCGGGTCCCCGGAGAGCGAGGCTGGGCAGAGTGACAGAGACCCCGGAGCGCGAGGCTGGGCAGAGTGACAGAGACCCCGGAGCGCGAGGCTGGGCAGAGTGACAGAGACCCCGGAGCGCGAGGCTGGGCAGAGTGACAGAGACCCCGGAGCGCGAGGCTGGGCAGAGTGACAGAGACCCCGGAGCGCGAGGCTGGGCAGAGTGACAGAGACCCCGGAGCGCGAGGCTGGGCAGAGTGACAGAGACCCCGGAGCGCGAGGCTGGGCAGAGTGACAGAGACCCCGGAGCGCGAGGCTGGGCAGAGTGACAGAGACCCCGGAGCGCGAGGCTGGGCAGAGTGACAGAGACCCCGGAGCGCGAGGCTGGGCAGAGTGACAGAGACCCCGGAGCGCGAGGCTGGGCAGAGTGACAGAGACCCCGGAGCGCGAGGCTGGGCAGAGTGACAGCGACCCCGGAGCGCGAGGCTGGGCAGAGTGACAGCGACCCCGGAGCGCGAGGCTGGGCAGAGTGACAGAGACCCCGGAGCGCGAGGCTGGGTAGAGTGACAGAGACCCCGGAGAGCGAGGCTGGGCAGAGTGACAGAGACCCCGGAGCGCGAGGCTGGGCAGAGTGACCGGGTCCCCGGAGCGCGAGGCTGGGCAGAGTGACCGGGTCCCCGGAGCGCGAGGCTGGGCAGAGTGACAGAGACCCCGGAGTGCGTGGCTGGGCAGAGTGACCGGGTCCCCGGAGCGCGAGTCCGGGCACTGTGACAGTCTGCCTGCCCCTCCCACTTGCACATCAGGCTCCCCACACTCTCCCCAGCAACATCACATCCACCTCCCACACTCCTCCCCATCCCATCGCCGCTCTTCAAGCAAGACGTTAGGAAATTCAACTCTGGGTGGCACCGTCCTCAGCGGGTAGCTGGCCCCAATCCCTCACTCTGCCTCGCACACGCACTCGCTCACACTCACAAGCGCACACGCACACAGATTCACTCACGCGCACACTCTCTCTCACACACGCACAGAATTTTCAAAGCAAATTGAGAGAGTGTCGGCCATGGCACTCGCAGCTGATCACAGAGGGATGGGTGGGTGAGGCAGGGGTTAAGGGAGGAAGCAGGACGCGGGGTGGGGGTTTGGTGGGGTGCGTGAAGGGAGAAGCAGGAACAAGGGAGAGCCACAGCGGGGCGGGGAGTGGAGGCCGAGCTGTGCAGACCCACCTGGCCTGGTGTCTGTTGGAGGGGACACGAGCTCCCGGAGATGCGAATCCTTTACATCCTCAACCCAGCAGAGGTCCAGCAGCCGGAGGTAGGAACAGCTGGCCGTGCAGAGGGCCGAAACAGAGGACCAGGAGCAGCCCGACAGAATCAACTCTTTGAGACCTGGGGAAAAAGCAACCACAGCAGAGGTCAGAGGTTCCACCCGGGGGAGAGGGCGGAAGTCAGAGGTTCCACCCGGGGGAGAGGGCGGAGGTCAGAGGTTCCACCCGGGGGAGAGGGCGGAGGTCAGAGATTCACCCGGGGGAGAGGGCGGAGGTCAGGGGTTCACCTGGGGGAGAGGGCGGAGGTCAGAGGTTCACCTGGGGGAGAGGGCGGAGGTCAGGGGTACACCTGGGGGAGAGGGCGGAGGTCAGAGATGCACCCGGCGGGAGAGGGCGGAAGTCACAGAGTCACCTGGGGGAGAGGGCGGAGGTCAGAGAGTCACCCGGGGAGAGGGTGGAGGTCAGAGAGTCACCAGGGGGAGAGGGCGGAGGTCAGAGAGTCACCCGGCGGAAGAGGGCGGAAGTCACAGAGTCACCTGGGGGAGAGGGCGGAGGTCAGAGAGTCACCGGGGGGAGAGTGGGGAGGTTAGAGAGTCACCTGGGGGAGAGGGCGGAGGTCAGAGAGTCACCCGGGGAGAGGACAGAGGTCAGAGAGTCACCGGGGGGAGAGTGGGGAGGTTAGAGAGTCACCCGGGAGAGAGGGCGGAGGTCAGAGATGCATCCGGCGGGAGAGGGTGGAGGTTAGAGAATCAGTCGTGGAGAGGGAGGAGTTCAGAGAGTCTCCCGGGGGAGAGTGGGGAGGTCAGAGAGTCAACCGGGGGGAGAGGGCGGAGGTCAGAGAGTCACCCAGGGGGTGGGGGGAGGCCGGAGGTCAGAGAATCAGCCGGGGAAAGGGCGGAGGTCAGAGAATCACCCGGGGATGAAGGCAGAGGTCAGAGAGTCACCCGGGGGAGAGGACGGAGGTCAGAGAGTCACTCGGGCAGGGGGGCCGCACAGGTCAGACAATCCTCCGGGGTGAGAGCGTAGAAGTCAGAGAGTCACCCTGGGGGATAGTGTGGAAGTCAGAAAGTCACCCGGCGGGAGAGGGCGGAGGTCAGAGATTCAGCCAGGGAGAGGGCAGGGGTCAGAGAGTCACCCGGTGGGAGAGGACGGAGGTCAGAAAGTCACCCGGTGGGAGAGGGCGGAGGTCAGAGAGTCACCTGGTGGGAGAGGGCGGAGGTCAGAGAGTCACCCGGCGGGAGAGGGCAGGGGTCAGAGATTCAGTCATGGAGAGGGCAGAGGTCAGAGAGTCAGCTGTGGAGAGGGCAGGGGTCAGAGAATCAGCCGGGGGGAGAGGGCAAGGGTCAGAGAATCAGCCCGGGGGGAGAGGGCAAGGGTCAGAGAATCAGCCCGGGGGGAGTGGGCAGGTGTCAGAGAATCAGCCCGGGGGAGAGGGCAGGGCAGTGGTGGTCAGAGAATCATCCAGGTGATTCTCCTGAGATGAGAAATTCAATCAGGCAGCCACCTTGTCCTGAGGTTAGAGGACCATCTGGAGGTGGGCAATGGAGGGGGGAGGTGGTGTGCCAAGTGCAGGGAGTGATCCATTTCTCAAAGCCAACACCCCTCCAGCACCTGGACCCCCCCCCGCCCCCGCTCCGACTCCCCTGTCGCTCTCCCTCCCTCCCCCACTGCAGCTCCCCCAGTCTCTCTCCCTCCCCCCTCCTCCCTGCTCCAACTCCCTCCCCTCTCCTCTCTGCTCCGCCTCCCTCCCCACTCCTCCCTCCCCCGTGCTCCAGCTCCCGCCATCCCCCACTGCAGCTGCCCCAGTCCCTCTCCCTCCCCACTCCTCCCTCCCCCCTCCTCCCTCCCGAGCTCCCCAGAAACCTCCCACTCACTCTCTCTGGTCCAGCCATTTCTCCATGTCCCTTTAACCCGCTGAAGAGCAAAAACCTATCAATCTCTCAGATTTCAGATGGACAGCTGATCCAGCGTTTGGGGGACAGTGTTCCAAACTTCTACCACCTTGTGTGTGTAGAAGTGTTCCCTCAACACCCCTGAGAGGACCGGCTCCAATTCTCAGACACCGCCCCCTAGTCCTCGAATCCCCGCAGCCCATGGAGAGGGGGTAGGGGGTAGAGAGAGAGAGAGAGAGAGAGAGAGAGAGAGAGTATAGAGCGAGAGGCTAGAGAGCGAGAAACTGGAGAGAGAAACTAGAAAGCGAGAGAGAAGCTAAAGACTGAGAGAGAGATGGGCGCTAGAGAGCGAGCGAGTGACAGAGAGAGAGAGAGAGAGAGAGCAGCTAGAGAGAGAGAGAGTAGAGAGAGAGGGAAGAGCGAGACAGAAAGAGAGGTGCAGACGGAGAGAGAGACGGAGACAGAGAGAGAGACGGAGACAGAGAGAGAGACGGAGACAGAGAGGCGCAGACGGAGAGAGAGGCGCAGACGGAGAGAGAGAGTTGCAAACAGAGAGAGGCGCAGACGGAGAGAGAGGCGCAGACGGAGAGAGAGAGTTGCAAACAGAGAGAGGCACAGACAGAGAGAGACACAGACGGAGACAGAGGCGCAGACGGAGAGAGAGGTGGTGACGGAGAGAGAGACGCAGACGGAGAGAGAGACGGAGACGCAGAGAGAGGCGCAGACGGAGAGAGGGAGACGCAGATGGAGAGAGACGCAGACGGAGAGAGAGGCGCAGACGGAGAGAGAGAGACGGAGATGCAGAGAGAGAGACGCAGACGGAGAGAGAGAGACGCAGACGGAGAGAGAGGCGCAGACGGAGAGAGAGAGATGCAGACGGAGAGAGAGACGGAGACGCAGAGAGAGACGCAGACGGAGAGAGAGGCGGTGACAGAGACAGAGGCGGTGACGGAGAGAGAGACGCAGACGGAGAGAGAGACGGAGACGCAGAGAGAGACGCAGACGCAGAGAGAGGCGCAGACGGAGAGAGACGCAGACGGAGAGAGAGGCGCAGACGGAGAGGCACAGACGGAGAGAGAGGCGCAGACGGAGAGAGAGGCGCAGACGGAGAGAGAGGCGCAGACAGAGAGAGAGAGATGCAGATGGAGAGAGAGACGGAGACGCAGAGAGACGCAGACGGAGAGAGAGGCGCAGACGGAGAGAGAGAGATGCAGACAGAGAGGCGGTGACGGAGACAGAGGCGCAGACGGAGAGAGAGGCGGTGACGAAGAGAGAGACGCAGATGGAGAGAGAGATGCACACAGAGAGAGACGGAGACGCAGAGAGAGACGCAGACGCAGAGAGAGACGCAGACGCAGAGAGAGGCACAGACGGAGAGAGAGAGACGCAGACGGAGAGACAGGCGCAGACGGAGAGAGAGGCACAGACGGAGAGAGAGGCACAGACGGAGAGAGAGGCACAGACGGAGAGAGAGGCGCAGAAGGAGATGGAGAGAGACGGTGACGGAGAGAGACACAGACAGAGAGAGGTGCAGACGGGGAGAGAGAGATGCAGACGGAGACGCAGAGAGAGACGCAGACGGAGAGAGAGGCGGTGACAGAGACAGAGGCGCAGACGGAGAGAGAGGCGGTGACGGAGAGAGACGCAGACGGAGAGAGAGACGGAGACGCAGAGAGAAGAGAGACGCAGACGCAGAGAGAGGCGCAGATGGAGAGAGAGACGCAGACGGAGAGAGATGCAGACGGAGAGAGAGACGGAGACGGAGAGAGATGCAGACGGAGAGAGAGAGACGGAGATGCAGAAAGAGAGAGACGCAGACGGAGAGAGAGGCGCAGACGGAGAGAGAGAGGCGCAGACGGAGAGAGAGAGACGCAGACGGAGAGAGAGGCGCAGACGGAGAGAGAGGCGCAGACGGAGAGACAGTCGCAGACGGAGAAAGAGGCGCAGACGGAGAGACAGGTGCAGACGGAGAGAGAGAGTCGCAAACAGAGAGAGGCGCAGATGGAGAGAGAGGCGCAGACGGAGAGACAGGCACAGACGGAGAGAGAGGCGCAGATGGAGAGAGAGGGGCAGATGGAGAGAGAGGCGCAGATGGAGATGGAGAGAGAAGGTGACGGAGAGAGACACAGACGGAGAGACAGGCGCAGACGGAGAGAGAGGCGGTGATGGAGAGAGAGGCGCAGACGGAGAGAGAGACGCAGATGGAGAGAGATACGCAGACGGAGAGAGATGCAGACGGAGAGACGGAGATGCAGAGAGAGACGCAGACGGAGAGAGGCGCAGACGGAGAGAGAGAGAGACGCAGACGGAGAGAGAGGCGCAGACGGAGAGAGAGAGATGCAGTCGGAGAGAGAGACGGGAGATGGAGAGAGAGACGCAGACGGAGAGAGAGACGCAGACGGAGAGAGAGACGCAGACGGAGAGAGAGGCGGTGATGGAGACAGAGAGAGAGACGCAGACGGAGAGAGAGACGCAGACGGAGAGAGGCGGTGACGGAGACAGAGGCGCAGGCGGAGAGAGAGATGGAGATGCAGAGAGAGTGCAGACGGAGAGTGAGAGACGCAGACGGAGAGAGAGATGCAAACGGAGAGAGACGGAGACGCAGAGAGAGACGCAGACGGAGAGAGAGACGCAGACGGAGAGAGAGGCACAGACGGAGACGCAGACAGAGAGAGAGGCGGTGACGGAGAGAGGTGCAGACGGAGAGAGAGACGCAGATGGAGAGAGAGGCGGTGAACGAGAGAGAGACAGAGACGCAGAGAGAGACGCAGACGGAGAGAGAGGCGGTGATGGAGAGAGAGAGATGCAGACGGAGAGAGAGGCGGTGACGGAGAGAGAGACGGAGACGCCGAGAGAGACGCAGACGGAGAGAGAGGCGCAGACGGAGAGAGAGATGCAGACGGAGACGCAGAGAGAGATGCAGACGCAGAGAGGCGCAGACACAGAGAGAGAGACGCAGACAGAGAATGAGAGACGCAGACGGAGAGAGAGATGCAGACGGAGACGCAGAGAGAGATGCAGACGCAGAGAGAGGCGCAGACGCAGAGAGAGAGACGCAGACAGAGAATGAGAGACGCAGACGGAGAGAGAGATGCAGACGGAGATACGGAGATGCAGAGAGAGACGCAGACGGAGAGAGAGGCGGTGACGGAGACAGAGGCGCAGACGGAGAGAGAGACGCAGATGGAGAGAGAGGCGCAGACGGAGAGAGAGATGCAGACGCAGAGAGAGACGCAGGCGGAGAGAGAGACGCAGATAGAGAGAGAGGCGCAGACGGAGAGACATGTGCAGACGGAGAGAGAGAGTCGCAGACAGAGAGAGGCGCAGATGGAGAGAGAGGCGCAGACGGAGAGACAGGCGCAGACGGACAGAGAGGCACAAACGGAGAGAGAGGTGCAGATGGAGATGGAGACGCAGACGGAGAGAGAGACGCAGACGGAGAGGGAGACGCAGACGGAGAGGGAGGCGCAGACGGAGAGGGAGGCGCAGACGGAGAGAGAGAGGCGCAGACGGAGAGGTGCAGATGGAGATGGAGAGAGAGACACAGACGGAGAGAGAGACGCAGACGGAGAGAGAGACGCAGACGGAGAGAGAGACACAGACGGAGAGAGAGACGCAGACGGAGAGAGGCGCAGACGGAGAGAGAGGCGCAGACGGAGAGAGAGGCGCAGACGGAGAGAGAGGCGCAGACGGAGAGAGAGGCGGTGACGGAGAGAGAGACGCAGACGCAGAGAGATGGAGACGCAGAGACAGGCGCAGACGGAGAGACAGGCGCAGACGGAGAGAGAGAGAGACACAGATGGAGAGAGAGACGCAGACGGAGAGAGATACAGACGGAGAGAGACGGAGATGCAGAGAGAGGCGCAGACGGAGAGAGGCGCAGACGGAGAGAGAGAGATGCAGACGGAGAGAGAGATGGAGACGCAGAGATGCAGACGGAGAGAGAGGCGGTGACGGAGACAGGCGCAGATGGAGAGAGAGGCGGTGACGGAGAGAGAGACAGAGACGCAGAGAGAGACGGAGACGCAGAGAGAGATGCAGATGCAGAGAGAGGCGCAGACGGAGAGACGCAGATGGAGAGAGAGACGCAGACGGAGAGAGAGGCGGTGACGGAGAGAGAGACAGAGACGCAGAGAGAGACGCAGACGGAGAGAGGCGCAGACAGAGAGAGAGAGAGATGCAGACGGAGAGAGAGACGGAGATGCAGAGAGATGCAGACGGAGAGAGAGGCGCAGATGGAGAGAGAGAGATGCAGACGGAGAGAGAGGCGGTGACGGAGAGAGAGACGGAGACGCAGAGAGAGACGCAGACGGAGAGAGACGCAGACGGAGAGAGAGGCGCAGACGGAGAGAGACGCAGACGGAGAGAGAGATGCAGACGGAGACGCAGAGAGAGACGCAGACGCAGAGAGAGGTGCAGACAGAGAGAGACGCAGATGGAGGATGAGAGACGCAGACAGAGAGAGAGAGATGCAGACGGAGACGCAGAGAGAGACGCAGACGGAGAGAGAGGCGTAGACGGGGAGAGAGAGATGCAGACGGAGAGACGGAGACGGAGACGCAGACGGAGAGAGAGGCGGTGACGGAGACAGAGGCGCAGACGGAGAGAGAGACGCAGATGGAGAGAGGCGCAGACGGAGAGAGAGACGCAGACGCAGAGAGAGATGCAGACGGAGAGAGACGCAGATGGAGAATGAGAGACGCAGACAGAGAGAGAGAGATGCAGACGGAGACGCAGAGAGAGACGCAGACGGAGAGAGAGGCGTAGACGGGGAGAGAGAGATGCAGACGGAGAGACGGAGACGCAGACGGAGAGAGAGGCGGTGACGGAGACAGAGGCGCAGACGGAGAGAGAGACGCAGATGGAGAGAGGCGCAGACGGAGAGAGAGATGCAGACGCAGAGAGAGACGCAGGCGGAGAGAGAGACGCAGATAGAGAGAGAGGCGCAGACGGAGAGACATGTGCAGACGGAGAGAGAGAGTCGCAGACGGAGAGACAGGCGCAGATGGAGAGAGAGGCACAAACGGAGAGAGAGGTGCAGATGGAGATGGAGAGAGAGACACAGACGGAGAGAGAGACGCAGACGGAGAGGGAGGCGCAGACGGAGAGAGAGGCGCAGACGGAGAGAGAGGCGCAGACGGAGAGGTGCAGATGGAGATGGAGAGAGAGACACAGACGGAGAGAGAGAGATGCAGACGCAGAGAGAGACGCAGGCGGAGAGAGAGACGCAGATAGAGAGAGAGGCGCAGACGGAGAGACAGGCGCAGACGGAGAGAGAGGTGCAGATGGAGATGGAGAGACACAGACGGAGAGAGAGACGCAGACGGAGAGAGAGACGCAGACGGAGAGGGAGGCGCAGACGGAGAGGGAGGCGCAGACGGAGAGGGAGGCGCAGACGGAGAGGGAGGCGCAGACGGAGAGGCGCAGACGGAGAGAGAGGCGCAGACGGAGAGGTGCAGATGGAGATGGAGAGAGAGACACAGATGGAGAGAGAGGCGCAGATGGAGAGAGAGGCGCAGACGGAGAGAGAGGCGCAGACGGAGAGAGAGGTGCAGACGGAGAGAGGCGCAGACGGAGAGAGAGGCGCAGACGGAGAGAGAGGCGGTGACGGAGAGAGAGACGCAGACGCAGAGAGATGGAGACGCAGAGACAGGCGCAGACGGAGAGAGAGAGAGACACAGATGGAGAGAGAGACGCAGACGGAGAGAGATACAGACGGAGAGAGACGGAGATGCAGAGAGAGGCGCAGACGGAGAGAGACGCAGATGGAGAGAGACGCAGACGGAGAGAGGCGCAGACGGAGAGAGAGAGATGCAGACAGAGAGAGAGACGGAGACGCAGAGATGCAGACGGAGAGAGAGGCGGTGACGGAGACAGGCGCAGATGGAGAGAGAGGCGGTGACGGAGAGAGAGACGCAGACGCAGAGAGAGACGGAGACGCAGAGAGAGATGCAGATGCAGAGAGAGGCGCAGACGGAGAGACGCAGATGGAGAGAGAGACGCAGACGGAGAGGCGGTGACGGAGAGAGAGACAGAGACGCAGAGAGAGACGCAGACGGAGAGAGGCGCAGACAGAGAGAGAGAGAGATGCAGACGGAGAGAGAGACGGAGATGCAGAGAGATGCAGACGGAGAGAGAGGCGCAGATGGAGAGAGAGAGATGCAGACGGAGAGAGAGGCGGTGACGGAGAGAGAGACGGAGACGCAGAGAGAGACGCAGACGGAGAGAGACGCAGATGGAGAGAGAGGCGCAGACGGAGACGCAGACGGAGAGAGACGCAGACGGAGAGAGAGATGCAGACGGAGACGCAGAGAGAGACGCAGACGCAGAGAGAGGTGCAGACGGAGAGAGACGCAGATGGAGAATGAGAGACGCAGAGAGAGAGAGATGCAGACGGTGACGCAGAGAGAGACGCAGACGGAGAGAGAGGCGTAGACGGGGAGAGAGAGATGCAGACGGAGAGACGGAGACGCAGACGGAGAGAGAGGTGGTGACGGAGACAGAGGCGCAGACGGAGAGAGAGACGCAGATGGAGAGAGAGGCGCAGACGGAGAGAGAGAGACGCAGACGCAGAGAGAGATGCAGACGGAGAGAGACGCAGGCGGAGAGAGAGACGCAGGCGGAGAGAGAGACGCAGGCGGAGAGAGACGCAGACGGCGAGAGAGGCGCAGACGGAGAGACAGTCGCAGACGGAGAAAGAGGCGCAGACGGAGAGACAGATGCAGACGGAGAGAGAGAGTCGCAAACAGAGAGAGGCGCAGATGGAGAGAGAGGCGCAGACGGAGAGACAGGCACAGACGGAGAGAGAGGCGCAGATGGAGAGAGAGGCGCAGATGGAGATGGAGAGAGAGGTGACGGAGAGAGACACAGACGGAGAGACAGGCGCAGACGGAGAGAGAGGCGGTGATGGAGAGAGGCGCAGACGGAGAGAGAGAGACGCAGATGGAGAGAGATACGCAGACGGAGAGAGATGCAGACGGAGAGAGAGACGGAGATGCAGAGAGAGACGCAGACGGAGAGAGGCGCAGACGGAGAGAGAGAGAGACGCAGACGGAGAGGCGCAGACGGAGAGAGAGAGATGCAGTCGGAGAGAGAGACGGGAGATGGAGAGAGAGACGCAGACGGAGAGAGAGACGCAGACGGAGAGAGAGGCGCAGACGGAGAGAGAGGCGGTGATGGAGACAGAGAGAGAGACGCAGACGGAGAGAGAGAGACGCAGACGGAGAGAGGCAGTGACGGAGACAGAGGCGCAGACGGAGAGAGATAGAGACGCAGATGGAGAGAGAGAGACGCAGACGGAGAGAGATGCAGACGGAGAGAGAGATGGAGATGCAGAGAGAGCGCAGACGGAGAGTGAGAGACGCAGACGGAGAGATGCAAACGGAGAGAGAGACGGAGACGCAGAGAGAGACGCAGACGGAGAGAGAGACGCAGACGGAGAGAGAGGCACAGACGGAGACGCAGACAGAGAGAGAGGCGGTGACGGAGAGAGGTGCAGACGGAGAGAGAGACGCAGATGGAGAGAGAGGCGCAGACGGAGAGAGAGACAGAGACGCAGAGAGAGACGCAGACGGAGAGAGAGGCGGTGACGGAGAGAGAGAGATGCAGACGGAGAGAGAGGCGGTGACGGAGAGAGAGACGGAGACGCCGAGAGAGATGCAGACGGAGAGAGAGGCGGTGACGGAGAGAGAGACGGAGACGCCGAGAGAGACGCAGATGGAGAGAGAGGCGGTGACGGAGAGAGAGACAGAGACGCAGAGAGTGACGCAGACGGAGAGAGAGGCGGTGACGGAGAGAGAGAGATGCAGACGGAGAGAGAGGCGGTGACGGAGAGAGAGACGGAGACGCCGAGAGAGACGCAGACGGAGAGAGAGGCGCAGACGGAGAGAGAGATGCAGACGGAGACGCAGAGAGAGATGCAGACGCAGAGAGAGGCGCAGACGCAGAGAGAGAGACGCAGACAGAGAATGAGAGACGCAGACGGAGAGAGAGAGATGCAGACGGAGATACGGAGACGCAGAGAGAGACGCAGACGGAGAGAGAGGCGGTGACGGAGACAGAGGCGCAGACGGAGAGAGAGACGCAGATGGAGAGAGAGGCGCAGACGGAGAGAGAGATGCAGACGCAGAGAGAGACGCAGGCGGAGAGAGAGACGCAGATAGAGAGAGAGGCGCAGACGGAGAGACATGTGCAGACGGAGAGAGAGAGTCGCAGACAGAGAGAGGCGCAGACGGAGAGAGAGGTGCAGATGGAGATGGAGAGAGAGACACAGACGGAGAGAGAGACGCAGACGGAGAGAGAGACGCAGACGGAGAGGGAGGCGCAGACGGAGAGGGAGGCGCAGACGGAGAGAGAGGCGCAGACGGAGAGAGGCGCAGACGGAGAGAGAGAGGCGCAGACGGAGAGGTGCAGATGGAGATGGAGAGAGAGACACAGACGGAGAGAGGCGCAGATGGAGAGAGAGGCGCAGACGGAGAGAGAGGCGCAGACGGAGAGACAGGCGCAGACGGAGAGAGAGAGGCGCAGACGGAGAGAGAGGCGGTGACGGAGAGAGAGAGGCGCAGACGGAGAGAGAGGTGCAGATGGAGATGGAGAGAGAGACACAGACGGAGAGAGAGACGCAGACGGAGAGAGAGGCGCAGACGGAGAGAGAGAGGCGCAGACGGAGAGAGAGGCGGTGACGGAGAGAGAGAGACGCAGACGCAGAGAGATGGAGACGCAGAGACAGGCGCAGACGGAGAGACAGGCGCAGACGGAGAGAGAGAGAGACACAGATGGAGAGAGAGACGCAGACGGAGAGAGATACAGACGGAGATGCAGAGAGAGGCGCAGACGGAGAGAGACGCAGATGGAGAGAGACGCAGACGGAGAGAGGCGCAGACGGAGAGAGAGAGATGCAGACGGAGAGAGAGACGGAGACGCAGAGATGCAGACGGAGAGAGAGGCGGTGACGGAGACAGGCGCAGATGGAGAGAGAGGCGGTGACGGAGAGAGAGACGCAGACGCAGAGAGAGACGGAGACGCAGAGAGAGATGCAGATGCAGAGAGAGGCGCAGACGGAGAGACGCAGATGGAGAGAGAGATGCAGACGGAGAGAGAGGCGGTGACGGAGAGAGAGATGGAGACGCAGAGAGAGACGCAGACGGAGAGAGGCGCAGACAGAGAGAGAGAGAGATGCAGACGGAGAGAGAGACGGAGATGCAGAGAGATGCAGACGGAGAGAGAGGCGCAGATGGAGAGAGAGAGATGCAGACGGAGAGAGAGGCGGTGACGGAGAGAGAGATGGAGACGCAGAGAGAGACGCAGACGGAGAGGCGCAGAGAGAGAGAGACGCAGACGGAGAGAGAGGCGCAGACGGAGACGCAGAGAGAGACGCAGACGGAGAGAGAGGCGGTGACGGAGACAGAGGCGCAGACGGAGAGACGCAGATGGAGAGAAAGGCGCAGACGGAGAGAGAGACGCAGATGGAGAGGGAGACGGAGACGCAGAGAGAGATGCAGACGGAGAGAGAGACGGAGACGCAGAGAGAGATGCAGATGCAGAGAGAGGCACAGACGGAGAGACGCAGATGGAGAGAGAGACGCAGACGGAGAGAGAGGCAGTGACGGAGAGAGAGACGTTGACGCAGAGAGATGCAGACGGAGAGAGAGAGTCGCAGACAGAGAGAGAGAGATGCAGACGGAGAGAGAGACGGAGACGCAGAGAGATGCAGACTGAGAGAGAGGCGCAGACGGAGAGAGAGAGATGCAGACGGAGAGAGAGGCGGTGACGGAGAGAGAGACGGAGATGCAGATGGAGAGAAAGGCGCAGACAGAGAGAGACGCAGACGGAGAGAGAGGCGCAGACGGAGACGCAGACGGAGAGAGAGGCGGTGACGGAGACAGAGGCGCAGACGGAGAGAGATACGCAGATGGAGAGAAAGGCGCAGACGGAGAGAGAGACGCAGACGGAGAGAGAGACGCAGACGGAGAGAGACGCAGACGCAGAGAGAGACGCAGGCGGAGAGAGAGACGCAGATGGAGAGGGAGACGGAGACGCAGAGAGAGATGCAGACGGAGAGAGACGGAGACGCAGAGAGAGATGCAGATGCAGAGAGAGGCACAGACGGAGAGACGCAGATGGAGAGAGACGCAGACGGAGAGAGAGGCAGTGACGGAGAGAGAGACGGAGACGCAGAGAGAGACGCAGACGGAGAGAGAGGCGCAGACAGAGAGAGAGAGATGCAGACGGAGAGAGAGACGGAGACGCAGAGAGATGCAGACGGAGAGAGAGGCGCAGACGGAGAGAGAGAGATGCAGACGGAGAGAGAGGCGGTGACGGAGACGCAGATGGAGAGAGAGGCGCAGAGAGAGACGCAGACGGAGAGAGAGGCGCAGACGGAGACGCAGAGAGAGACGCAGACGGAGAGAGAGGCGGTGACGGAGACAGAGGCGCAGACGGAGAGAAAGGCGCAGACGGAGAGAGAGACGCAGACGGAGAGAGAGACGCAGACGCAGAGAGAGACGCAGACGCAGAGAGAGACGCAGATAGAGAGGGAGACGGAGATGCAGAGAGATGCAGACGGAGAGAGAGACGGAGACGCAGAGAGACACTGACGGAGAGAGAGACGCAGACGGAGAGAGAGGCGGTGACGGAGAGAGAGACGCAGGCGGAGAGAGAGGCGGTGACGGAGAGAGAGACGGAGACGCAGAGAGAGACGCAGACGGAGAGAGAGGCGCAGACGGAGAGAGAGATGCAGACGGAGAGAGAGGCGGTGACGGAGAGAGAGACGGAGACGCAGAGAGAGACGGAGATGGAGAGAGAGATGCAGACGGAGAGAGAGATGCAGGCGGAGTGAGAGGCGGTGACGGAGAGAGTGACGGAGACGCAGAGAGAGACGCGCAGACGGAGAGAGAGGCACAGACGGAGAGAGATGCAGACGGAGAGAGAGGCGGTGACGGAGAGAGAGACGGAGACGCAGAGAGAGATGCAGACGGAGAGAGAGACGCAGGCGGAGAGAGAGATGCAGGCGGAGAGAGAGGCGCAGACAGAGAGAGAGGCGCAGACGGAGAGACAGGCGCAGACGGAGAGAGAGGCGCAGACAGAGAGACAGGTGCAGACAGAGAGAGCCGCAGACGGAGAGAGAGAGGCGCAGACGGAGAGACAGGCGCAGACGGAGAGAGAGGCACAGACGGAGAGAGAGGCGCAGATGGAGAGAGAGACGCAGACGGAGAGAGAGACGGTGACGGAGAGAGATGCAGATGGAGAGAGAGGCGCAGACGGAGAGACGCAGACGGAGAGAGAGGCGCAGACGGAGAGAGAGGCGGTGACGGAGACAGAGGCGCAGACGGAGAGAGAGGTGGTGACGGAGAGAGACGCAGATGGAGAGAGAGACAGAGACGCAGAGAGAGGCGCAGACGGAGAGAGAGAGATGCAGACGGAGAGAGAGACGCAGATGGAGAGAAAGGCGCAGACGGAGAGAGAGACGCAGACGGAGAGAGAGACGCAGACGGAGAGAGAGACGCAGACGCAGAGAGAGACGCAGGCGGAGAGAGAGACGCAGATAGAGAGGGAGACGGAGACGCAGAGAGAGATGCAGACGGAGAGAGAGACGGAGACGCAGAGAGACACTGACAGAGAGAGAGATGCAGACGGAGAGAGAGGCGGTGACGGAGAGAGAGACGCAGGCGGAGAGAGAGGCGGTGACGGAGAGAGAGACGGAGACGCAGAGAGAGAGACGCAGACGGAGAGAGAGGCGCAAACGGAGAGAGAGATGCAGACGGAGAGAGAGGCGGTGACGGAGAGAGAGACGGAGACGCAGAGAGAGACGGAGATGGAGAGAGAGATGCAGACGGAGAGAGAGACGCAGGCGGAGTGAGAGGCGGTGACGGAGAGAGTGACGGAGACGCAGAGAGAGACGCGCAGACGGAGAGAGAGGCACAGACGGAGAGAGATGCAGACGGAGAGAGAGGCGGTGACGGAGAGAGAGACGGAGACGCAGAGAGAGATGCAGACGGAGAGAGAGATGCAGGCGGAGAGAGAGGCGCAGACAGAGAGAGAGGCGCAGACGGAGAGACAGGCGCAGACGGAGAGAGAGGCGCAGACGGAGAGACAGGTGCAGACAGAGAGAGCCGCAGACGGAGAGAGAGAGGCGCAGACGGAGAGAGAGGCGCAGACGGAGAGACAGGCGCAGACGGAGAGAGAGGCACAGACGGAGAGAGAGGCGCAGATGGAGAGAGAGACGCAGACGGAGAGAGAGACGGTGACGGAGAGAGATGCAGACGGAGAGAGAGGCGCAGACGGAGAGACGCAGACGGAGAGAGAGGCGGTGACGGAGACAGCGGCGCAGACGGAGAGAGAGGTGGTGACGGAGAGAGAGGCGGTGACGGAGAGAGAGACAGAGACGCAGAGAGAGGCGCAGACGGAGAGAGAGAGATGCAGACGGAGAGAGAGACGGAGACGCAGACGGAGAGAGAGACGGAGACGCAGACGGAGAGAGAGGCGCAGACGGAGAGAGACGCAGACGGAGACTGAAGCCACCGGTTGCCCCGAATGCCTTGAAAAGGTGAATGAAACTTTGCCGTAAACCTGCTAAATTCCAGCCACCACGACCCTGGTTAGTGTTCGTCATCCAACGCGGCCGGGCCCAGGGTTTAACCTCACCAGTTACACAGCCAGGTGTCAGTGAGCTGAGGTAAGACAGGAGGACGGTAGCAGGGAGCGAAGACAGGTGTGGGGGGGGGGGGGGGCGGAGGGTTGTTCGGAAGATGGGGAGAGGAGGGGGCAGGTGGACCAGCGGCGGTGGTTGGGGGGGTGGGGGGTGACCACTCGGCCACCTCCAGTGGACCCTGCTCCTCTGAATCAGGGATTAATTCGCGCCCCCACCCCGAGGGCAGCAGCCACGCACCCACCACCACCCCCACTCCCCCCCCCCACCCCACCCTCTACACTCACCCTGCAGCCTGTTTATGAGCCACATCAGCTGCTTCTTGGAGATACTGGTCCAGCTAAGGTCCAGGGCTACAGGCTGCCGTCGAATGATTCCACTCAGCATGGCTGGAGTGATGGACTTCTGACGGCTCAGGTCAATTTTGGTCCACAAGCGTTTATCACAGCACCTGAGAGGAGGAGGAGAGAGCGAGTGAGTGTGAGTGTGAGCGCGCCAGGGGAGGGGTGCGAGGAGAGCGCGCGGGGGGGGGGGGAGGGGGGGGGGGGCGAGGGAGAGCGCACGGGGGCAGCGTGGAGAGCGCGCGGGGGGGAGCGTGGAGAGCGCGCGGGGGGGAGCGTGGAGAGCGCGCAGGGGGAGCGTGGAGAGCACGAGGAGGGAGCGTGGAGAGCGCGCGGGGGGGAGCGTGGAGAGCGCGAGGAGGGAGCGTGGAGAGCGCGCGGGGGGAGCGAGGAGAGCGCGCGGGGGGGGAGCGTGGGAGAGCGCACGGGGGGGAGCGTGGAGAGCGCACGGGGGCAGCGTGGGAGAGCGCGCGGGGGGGAGCGTGGAGAGCACGCGGGGGGGAGCGTGGATAGCGCGAGGAGGGAGCGTGGAGAGAGCGCGCGGGGGGGAGCGTGGAGAGCGCGCGGGGGCAGCGTGGAGAGCGCGCGGGGGGGAGCGTGGAGAGCGCGAGGAGGGAGCGTTGAGAGCGCGCAGGGGGGAGCGTGGAGAGCGTGCGGGGGTAGCGTGGAGAGCGCGCGGGGGGGGGAGCGTGGAGAGCGCGCGGGGGGGGAGCGTGGAGAGCGCGCGGGGGGGAGCGTGGAGAGCGCGCGGGGCGGGGGGAGCGTGGAGAGCGCGCGGGGGGGAGCGTGGAGAGCGCGCGGGGGGGAGCGTGGAGAGCGCGCGGGGGGGAGCGTGGAGAGCACGCGGGGGGGAGCATGGGAGGAGCGCGAGGAGGGACCGTGGAGAGCGCGCGGGGGGGAGCGTGCAGAGGCGCGGCGGGGGGGGGAGCGTGGAGAGCGCACAGGGGGCAGCGTTGGAGAGGCGCGCGGGGGGCAGCGTGGAGAGCGCGCGGGGGCAGCGTGGAGAGCGCGCGGGGGCAGCGTGGAGAGCGCGCGGGGGGGCAGCGTGGAGAGCGCGCGGGGGGGAGCGTGGAGGAGCGCGAGGAGGGGAGCGTGGAGAGCGCGCGGGGGGGAGCGTGGAGAGCGCGCGGGGGGAGCGTGGAGAGCGCGCGATGGGGAGCGTGGAGAGCGCACGGGGCGAGTTTGGAGAGCGCGCGGGGGGGAGCGTGGAGAGCGCGCGATGGGGAGCGTGGAGAGCGCGCGATGGGGAGCGTGGAGAGCGCGCGATGGGGAGCGTGGAGAGCGCGCGATGGGGAGCGTGGAGAGCGCGTGGGGCGAGTTTGGAGAGCGCGCGGGGGGAGCGTGGAGAGCGCGCGAGGGGGGAGCGTGGAGAGCGCGCGATGGGGGAGCGTGGAGAGCGCGCGGGGCGAGTTTGGAGAGCGCGCGGGGGGGAGCGTGGAGAGCGTGGCAGGGGGAGCGTGGAGAGCGCGCGAGGGGGAGCGTGGAGAGGCGCGCGGGGGAGCGTGGAGAGCGCGCGGGGGAGCGTGGAGAGCGCGCGGGGGGAGCGTGGAGAGCGCGCGAGGGGGGAGCGTGGAGAGGCGCGCGAGGGGGAGCGTGGAGAGCGCGAGGAGGGAGCGTGGACAGCGCGCGGGGGGAGCGTGGAGAGCGCGTGGGACGAGCTTGGAGAGCGCGAGGAGTGTGCGGGGGGGAGTGTGGAGAGCGCGTGGGGCGAGCTTGGAGAGCGCAAGGAGTGTGCGGGGGGAGTGTGGAGAGCGCGAGGAGGAAGCGTGCGGGGGAGCGTGGAGAGCGTGCGGGGGTAGCGTGGGGGGAGCTTGGAGAGCGCGTGGGGCGAGTTGGAGAGCGCAAGGAGTGTGCGGGGGGAGCGTGGAGAGCGCGTGGGGCGAGCTTGGAGAGCGCGCGGGGCGAGTTGGAGAGCACGAGGAGTGTGCGGGGGGGAGCATGGAGAGCGCGTGGGGGGCGAGCTTGGAGAGCACGCGGGGGGGAGCGTGGAGAGCGCGTGGGGCGAGTTGGAGAGCGCGAGGAGTGTGCGGTGGAGCGTGGAGAGCGCTCGGGGGGGGAGCGTGGGGCGAGCTTGGAGAGCGCGCGGGGCGAGCTTGGAGAGCGCGCGGGTGGGAGTGTGCGGGGGGAGCGTGGAGAGCGCTCGGGGGCGAGATTGGAGAGCGCGCGGGGCGAGCTTGGAGAGCGCGCGGTGGGAGTGTGCGGGGGAGCGTGGAGAGCGCGAGGTGGGAGTGTGGCGGGGGGGAGCGTGGAGAGCGCGCGGGGGGAGCGTGGAGAGCGTGCGGGGGGAGCGCGGAGAGCGCAAGGAGGAAGCATGCGGGGGGAGCGTGGAGAGCGTGTGGGGGGAGCGTGGAGAGCGCGAGGTGGGAGTGTGCGGGGGGGAGCGTGGAGAGCGCGCAGGGGGAGCGTGGAGAGCGCGCGGGGGGGAGCGTGGAGAGCGCGCGGGGGGAGCGTGGAGAGCGCGCGGGGGGAGTGCGGAGAACGCAAGGAGGAAGCATGCGGGGGGAGCGTGAAGAGCGCGCGGGGGGAGTGTGCGGGGGGAGCGTGGAGAGCGCGCAGGGGGAGCGTGGAGAGCGCGGCGGGGGGGAGTGTGCGGGGGGGAGCGTGGAGAGCGCGCGGGGGGAGGCGTGGAGAGCGCGCGGGGGGGGAGCGTGGAGAGCGCGCGGGGGGGAGCGTGGAGAGCGCGCGGGGGGAGTGTGCGGGGGGGAGCGTGGAGAGCGCGCGGGGGGGGGAGCGTGGAGAGCGCGTGGGGGGAGCGTGGGAGAGCGCGTGGGGGGAGCGTGGAGAGCGCGTGGGGCGAGCTCAGAGAGCGCGCGGGGGAGCATGGAGAGTGCACGGGGGGGAGAGCGTGCGGGGGAGCGTGGGGCGAACTTGGAGAGCGAGCGGGGGGGAGCGTGGGAGAGCGCGTGGGGCGAGCCTGGCGAGGGCGCGCGGGTGGAGTGTGGGGCGACTTGGAGAGCGCGCGGGGGGGAACGAGCGGGGGGTAGCGTGGAGAGCACGCGGGGGGAGCGCGATGAGGGAGCGGTGCGGGGGGAGCGTGGGAGAGCGCGAGAGGGGAAGTCGGAGGGAGCGTGGCGAGCATGCGGGGGGAGCGTGGAGAGCGCACGGGGGGAGGAGAGGTTGCACGGGGGAGGAGGTCGCGCGGGGGGGAGGAGAGCGAGGGGAGAGAGAGCGAGCGCCAGAGGGGACAGAGAGCCAGCGCGAGGGGAGAGAGAGCCAGCGCGAGGGGGGAGAGAGAGCCAGCGCGAGGGGAGAGAGAGCCAGCGCGAGGGGGAGAGAGAGCCAGCGCCAGAGGGGAGAGGAGAGCGAGCGCCAGAGGGGGACAGAGAGCGAGCGCGAGGGGAGAGAGAGCCAGCGCGAGGGGAGGAGAGAGAGCCAGCGCGAGGGGAGAGAGAGCCAGCGCGAGGGGAGAGAGAGCCAGCGCGAGGGGAAGAGAGAGCCGAGCGCGAGGGGGAGAGAGAGCGAGCGCGAGGGGAGAGAGAGCGAGCGCCAGAGGGGAGAGAGAGCGAGCGCCAGAGGGGAGAGAGAGCGAGCGCGAGAGGAGAGAGAGCGCGAGGTTAGAGAGTGAGCGCGAGGGGAGAGAGCGAGCGCGAGGGGGAGAGAGCGAGCGCGAGGGGAGAGAGCGAGCGCGAGGAGAGAGCACGAGAGGAGAAAGCGAGCGAGCGCAAGGGAGAGAGCGAGCGCGGGGGGGAGAGCGAGCGCGAGAGGAGAAAGCAAGCGAGCGCGAGGGGAGAGAGAGCGCGAGAGGAAAAAGCGAGCGAGCGCGAGGGGAGAGAGAGCGAGCGGTGAGGGGAGAGAGAGCGAGCGCGAGAGCGAGCGTGAGGGGAGAGAGAGCGAGCGCGAGAGGAGAGAGCACGTTGCGTGGGAGAGAGCGAGTGCGAGCACAAGAGGAGAGTGAGTGCGAGAGGAGAGCATGTTGCGTGACAGGAGAGCGAGCATGAGAGGAGAGCTAGCGCGAGAGGAGAGAGCACGAGAGGAGAAAGCGAGCGAGCGCGAGGGGAGAACGAGCGAGCGCGACAGGGAGCGAGCGAGCGCGCGAGGGGAGAGAACGAGCGCGCGAGGGGAGAGAACGAGCGCGCGAGGGGAGAGAGCGAGCGCGCGAGTGGAGAGAGCGAGCGCGCGAGGGGAGAGAGCGAGGCGCGCGAGGGGAGAGAGCGAGCGCGCGAGGGGAGAGAGCGAGCGCGTGACGGGAGAGAGCGAGAGCGCGAGGGGAGAGCGAGCGCGAGAGGAGAGCGAGAGCGCGAGGGGAGAGAGAGCGAGAGCGCGAGGGGAGAGCGAACGCGAGAGGAGAGAGAGCGAACGCGAGAGGAGAGAGAGCGAGAGCGCGAGGGGAGAGCGAACGCAAGAGGAGAGAGAGCGGGCGCGAGGGGAAAGAGAGCGAGCGCAAGGCGAGAGAGAGCTAGCGCCAGAGGAGAGCACGTTGTGTGAGAGGGCGAGCGCGAGAAGAGAGCGAAGTGCGAGAGGAGAGAGTGAGCGCAAGGAGGAGAGAGCGAGGGCAAGAGAGAGCGAGCGTGAGAGGAGAGAGCGAGTGTGAGAGGCGGGAGCGAGAGCGATGGGGCAGAGCGAGCACGAGAGAGAGCAATGCGCGAGAGGAGGGAATGATGCGCAAGAGAGCACAAGAGCAGACAGTGAGCGCGAGAGGAGAGAGCGAGCGCGAGAGGAGAGAGCGAGCGTGGAAGGAGAGCGAGCGCGAGGAGAGCGAGCGTGAGAGGAGAGAGCGAGCGCGGGAGGAGAGCGAGCGCGGGAGGAGAGAGCGAGCGCGAGGAGGAGAGAGCGAGCGCGGGAGGAGAGCGAGCGCGGGAGGAGATAGCGAGCGCGAGGAGGAGAGAGCGAGCGCGAGCGCGAGAGAGCGAGCGCGAGGGGAGAGAGCGAGCGCAAGGGGAGAGAGCGAGCGCGGGAGGAGAGAGCGAGCGCGGGAGGAGAGAGCGAGCGCGAGAGAGCGAGCGCGAGGGGAGAGAGCGAGCGTGGAAGGAGAGCGAGCGTGAGAGGAGAGAGCGAGCGCGGGAGGAGAGCGAGCGCGAGGAGGAGAGCGAGCGCGAGGAGGAGAGCGAGCGCGAGGAGGAGAGCGAGCGCGAGGAGAGCGAGCGCGAGGAGGAGAGAGCGAGCGCGGGAGGAGAGAGCGAGCGTGAGAGAGCGAGCGTGAGGGGAGAGAGCGAGCGCAAGAGGAGAGAGCGAGCGTGGAAGGAGAGCGAGCGTGAGAGGAGAGAGCGAGCGCGGGAAGAGAGCGAGCGCGAGGAGGAGAGAGCGAGCGCGGGAGGAGAGAGCAAGCGCGAGGAGGAGAGAGCGAGCGCGAGCGCGAGAGAGCGAGGGAAGAGAGCGAGCGCGAGGGGAGAGAGCGAGCGCGAGGGGAGCGATGCGCGAGCGCAATGGGGAGAGCGATGCGCGACAGGAGAGAGCGAGCGTGAGGAGAGCGAGAGCGAGGAAGAGACAGCGCGAGAGAGAGCGAGCACGAGAGGAGAGAGCGAGCGCGAGAGAGCGAGCGCGGGAGGAGAGCGAGCGTGGGAGGAGAGCGAGCGCGGGAGGAGAGCGAGCGCGAGGAGGAGAGAGCGAGCGTGGAAGGAGAGCGAGCGCGAGGGGAGAGAGCGAGCGCGGGAGGAGAGCGAGCGCGAGGAGAGAGCGAGCGCGGGAGGAGAGCGAGCGCGAGAGAGCGAGCGCGAGGGGAGAGAGCGAGCACAAGAGGAGAGAGCGAGCGCAAGAGGAGAGAGCGAGCGTGGAAGGAGAGCGAGCGTGAGAGGAGAGAGCGAGCGCGGGAGGAGAGCGAGCGCGAGGAGGAGAGAGCGAGCGCAAGAGGAGAGAGCGAGCGTGGAAGGAGAGCGAGCGTGAGAGGAGAGAGCGAGCGCGGGAGGAGAGCGAGCGCGAGGAGGAGAGAGCGAGCGCGAGCGCGAGAGAGCGAGCGCGAGGGAAGAGAGCGAGTGCGAGGGGAGAGAGCGAGCGCGAGGGGAGAGAGCGAGCGCGAGGGGAGAGAGCGAGTGCGAGAGGAGAGGGCGAGCGCGAGAGGAGAGCGAGCGTGGAAGGAGAGCGAGCACGAGAGGAGAGAGTGAGCGCGGGAGGAGAGTGAGCGCGAGGGGGAGAGCGAGCGCGAGGGCGAGGGGGAGAGAGCGAGCGCGAGGGGAGAGAGCGAGCGCGAGGGGAGAGAGCGAGCGTGAGAGGAGAGCGAGCGTGGAAGGAGAGCGAGCGCGAGAGGAGAGAGCGAGCGCGGGAGGAGAGCGAGCGCGAGGAGGAGAGAGCGAGCGCAAGAGGAGAGCGAGCGCGAGAGGAGAGAGCGAGCGCGAGGAAAGCGAGTGCGAGGAGGAGAGAGCGCGAGAGGAGAGAGCAAGCGCGAGGAAAGCGATGCGCGAGGGGAGAGCGAGCGCGAGAGGAGAGAGCGAGCGCGGGAGGAGAGAGCGAGCGCGAGGAAAGCGAGCGCGAGGGGAGAGAGCGAGCGCAAGGAAAGCGAGCGCGAGGGGAGAGAGCGAGCGCGGGAGGAGAGCGAGCGCGGGAGGAGAGCGAGCGCGGGAGGAGAGCGAGCGCGGGAGGAGAGCGAGCGCGAGGAGAGAGCGAGCGCGAGGAGAGAGCGAGCGCGAGAGCGAGTGCGAGGAGGAGAGAGCGCGAGAGGAGAGAGCGAGCGCGGGAGGAGAGCGAGCGCGAGGAGGAGAGAGCGAGCACGGGAGGAGAGCGAGCGCGAGGAGAGAGCGCAAGAGGAGAGAGCGAGCGCGGGAGGAGAGAGCGAGTGCGAGGAGGAGAGAGCGAGCGCGGGAGGAGAGAGCGAGTGCGAGGAGGAGAGAGCGCGAGAGAGAGCGAGCACGAGAGGAGAGAGCGAGCTCGAGGAGAGCGATGCGCGAGCGCAATGGGGAGAGCGATGCGCGACAGGAGAGAGCGAGCGTGAGGAGAGCGAGAGCGAGGAGGAGAGAGCGCGCGAGAGAGCGAGCGAGCTCGAGGAGAGCGATGCGCGACAGGAGAGAGCGAGCGTGAGGGGAGCGAGAGCGAGGAGGAGAGAGCGCGAGAGAGAGCGAGCACGAGAGGAGAGAGCGAGCGCGAGGAAAGCGAGTGCGAGGAGGAGAGAGCGCGAGAGAGAGAGAGCGAGCTCGAGGAGAGCGATGCGCGAGAGGAGAGAGCACGAGCAGAGAGCGAGTGCGAGAGGAGACAGCACAAGTTCAGAGAGCGAGCGCGAGAAGAGAGAGCGAGCGCGAGACAGCGATGCGCGAGAACACAAGAGCAGATAGCGAGCGCGAGAGGAGAGAGCGAGCGCGAGAGCGAGCGTGAGAGGAGTGCGAGCGAGCGCAAGAGAGAGCAAGCGTGAGGAGAGCGCGAGGGGCGAGAGGAGAGAACGATGGAAGCGCGAGAGAGAGCGAGCGCGAGAGGAGAGAGCTAGCGTGAGCGAGCGCGATGGGGGAGAGCGAGCGCGAGAGAGCGATGCGCGAGAGGAGAGAGCACAAGAACAGAGAGCGAGCGCGAGGAGAGAGCGAGCGCGAGAGGAGAGAGCACAAGAGCAGAGAGCGAGCGCGAGGAGAGAGCGAGCGCGAGAGGAGAGAGCACAAGAGCAGAGAGCCAGCGGAGTGCAGCGAGCGTGAGAGAGCGTGCAAACAAGAGAGCGCGCAAGAGTACGTGCGAGCGTACGAGGGCTTGAGATGAATGGTTCTCATTAGGACTGAACGATATGGGTTACATTGTTATGTAAATGTGCTGTCCTGACCTAGTCTGGGACTGAACTCCTCCCTGGTTCCCACAGCCCTGACCCCGTAATAGCTCGGCAGTGACCACAGTGAACCCCATTGGACCTGAGTCTGGGGCACACCCCCCTGATCCCCATAGCCCTCACCCTGCACGCTGACCCCTTAACGTGGCTTGGGATTGACCCGAGCGAACCCATTCAATCTTCTCAAACTCACCAATCTGGGTCCACAGCCAAACCAGTCTTCTCAACACAGAGAGGGGGCAATGGGAGCCTGGCTTTGCGAGGGAGGGCCGCGCTGTCTTGGGAGGGTGGGGGTGGGGTAGGGGCAGTGCCGAGGGAGGGCCGCGCTATTGGAGGGGCAGTTCGATGGGTTGTTAAACTGTCCTCACGGATGAACATTAAAGACCTTGCAGCTGCTAATGGATGAATAGCCAGTGTACCCCTCCAGTGCGTCGTGAGACAATTAATATATTCCTCAGGCAATATTACAAAGAGAAACGGATCACCTGGTCTTTGTCAATTTGCCTTTTACGGGGTTTACAAAGCATTAAACAGCAGAGACACCGCCGTTCAGCCCCCCTCCCCCGTGCTGGTGTTCCTGCTCCACACCAGCCTCCTCCCACCCGTTCCTCTTCCCGCATCCACATCTCCTCCAATTCCGTCCTCCCTCAGGCGTTTAACCAGCTTCCCCGCTCCCACCCCCACCTTAAATCTCGCGACACGATTCCCCTCACCCTCTCCCCGCTGGGAGCGAGTCCCACACTCTCCCCGCTCTCTGGGTAAAGACGTTTCTCCCCAATTCCCCACTGGGATTTTATTCGTGACTCTCTCACAATAATGGCCCCTCCCGCCCGAGTTCTGGTCTCGGCCGCAAGGGGGAACATCTCTACGTCTCCCCTATCGAAAGCCCTTTTGCCATCCTGTGACCACCACAGTCTTTGTGGAAATGAGGTCAGAATTCATCATGTTGTGTGGCACAACCACCACACTAAATGGCACGGATTCAGAACACAAGTAGCAGCTCAAACCTGGGCATCCGTTCACGGGATGTGGGCGTCGCTGGCTAAGACAACCTTTATTTCCCATCCCTAATTGCCCTAGAGAAGGTGGTGGGTGAGCCGCCTTCTTGAGCCGCTGCAGTCGCCATGTGGTGTAGGTACACCCACGGCGCTGTTAGGGAGGGACCTCCAGGATTTTGTCCCCGTGTGGTGTAGGTACACCCACGGCGCTGTTAGGGAGGGAGTTCCAGGATTTTGTCCCGTGTGGTGTAGGTACACCCACGGCGCTGTTAGGGAGGGAACTCCAGGATTCGGACCGAGCGACAGTGAAGGGACGGCCGATATATTTCCAAGTCGGGATGGTGAGGGGCTCGGAGGGGAACTTCCAGGTGCTGGTGTTCCCCATGTGTCTGCTGCCCTTGTCCTTCTAGACGGTAGAGGAGGTGGGTTTGGGCAGCGCTGTCGAAGGAGTCTTGGTGAGTTGCTGCAGTGCATCTTGTAGGTGGTACACACACTGCTGCTACTGTGCGTCGGTGGTGGAGGGAGTGAATGTTTGTGGATGGGGGGCTGATCAAGCGGGGCTGCTTTGTCCTGGATGGTGTCGAGCTTCTTGAGTGTTGTGGGAGCTGCACTCATCCAGGCAAGTGGGGAGTGTCCCATCACACTCCTGACTGGTGCCTTGTCGATGGTGGACAGACTTTGGGGAGTCAGGAAGACTTTAGGGAGTCAGGAGGTGAGACCAGAACTGTGCACAGTGCTCCAAGTGTGGTCTAATTCCATCCCACCATGACTTTCAACATCTCACAGCACTGCAGCGGGTTTGTGACCAGTGAAGTACTTCCAGGCGTGGTCACTGTTGTAACACAGAGAAGCACAGCATCACACAGCAGGATCCCACCAAATGAGATAATTGGCCAGGTCAGAACTTAAGAAATAGGAGCAGGAGGAGGCCATTCAGCCCCTCGAGCCTGCTCCCCCCATTCGATATGATCCTGGCTGATCTTCTGCCTCAACTCCACTCTCCCGCCCGCTCCCCGTATCCATCGATTCCCTGAGAGACCGAAAATCTCCCGATCCCGGTCTGGAATATCCTCAACGACGGAGCACCCACAACCCTCTGGGGTAGAGAATTCCGAAGATTCCCCACCCTCCGAGTGAAGAGATTTCTCCTCGTCTCAGTCCAAAATGGCCGAGCCCTTAACCTGAGACTGTGCCCCCCCCCCCCCTCCGCATTCTCCAATCCCCAGCCGGGGGTGGGGGGGGGGGGGGGGTGTGTGAAACAACCTCTCGGTGTCCACCCTGTCAAACCCCTTCAATCAGATCGCATCTCGTTCTTCAAAATCTCCGGAGAATACAGACCCAATTTACTCACAGGACACGCCCCTCGTCCCAGGAACCAATCGGGTGAACCTTCACTGTCCCGCCTCCCCACGCAAGGATATCCCTCCTTAAACATGGAGACCAAAACTGCGCCCAGTGTTCCAGGTGTGGTCTCACCACAACCCTGTACAATTGGAGCAAGACTTCCTTATCCCTGTACTCCAGTCCCCTTGCCAGAAAGGCCAACATGCCATTCCCCTCCCTGGTTTCTCGCTGTACCTGCATGCTAACTTTCTGTGCCCCTAGTACAGCTCCACCCAAGTCCCTCTGAACATCAACATTTCCAAGTTTCACATTTTGTAAAACATTCTGCTTCTCCATCCTTATGAGCAAAGTGAATAACCTCACACGTCCCCACAAACTACCCCGCCTGCCACCTTGTTACCCCCTCGCTTCACCTGCCAGTATCTGTTTGCAGCCTCTTTGTGTCCTCCACACAGCTTCCTCTCCCACCGAGCTTTGTATCGTCAGCAAACGTAGCGACGTTACTCTCTGCCTCTCCATCCAAGTCATTAATGTTGATTGTCAATAACTGAGACCCCAGCGCTGACCCTGGCCGCACTCCACCCGTCACTGCCTGCCATCTTGAAAATGTCCCATTTGTGCCTATTCTCTGGTTCCCCTCCATGAACCAATCCTCAATCCATGCTCATATATCACCCCCCAACGCCACAAACACGTATCTTGTATATTGAGCTTATCCAACGCCTTTTGGAAATCCACATACCACATCTACCAGTTCCCCTTTAACTACCCAACTAGTTTCTGAATGCTGCAGTACAGGCGAAAGTGGGTGTCCTTGTATACCAATCACAAAAGGTTAGCACATAGATACAGCAAGTAATAGGGAAGGCAAACGGCACGCTGGCATTCATTGCAAGGGGGATGGAGTATAAAAGTCTTGGTAAGACTGTACAGGGCGTTGGTGAGACCGCACCTGGAGCACTGTGAACAGTTTTGGCCTCCTTACTTAAGGAGGGACTTACTTGCACTGGAGGCCGTTGAGAGAACGTTCACTTGGCCGGTTCCTGGGAATGAAGGGGGTCTGTCTTACGAGGAAAGGTTGAGCAGGTTGGGCCCTGTACCCGCTGGAGTTCAGAAGAATGAGAGGAGATCTTATCGGGACAGCTAAGATGATTCTGAGAGGAGGGTGGAGGGGTGGGCCAACAGGGTGGTGGGAATCTAAAATGAGGGGACACAGTTTCAGAATGAGGGGTCTCCCATTGAAGACAGAGATGAGGAATTTCTTCTCTCAGAGGGTCTTCAGTCTGTGGAATTCTCTCTCCCAGAGAGCAAAGGAGGCCGGGGCGTTGAATATATTCAAGGCTGAGTTAGACTGCACAATGTTCAGCACCATTCGCGACTCCTCAGATACTGAAGCAGCCCCTGTCCAAATGCAGCAAGACCTGGACAATATCCAGGCTTGGGCTGACAAGTAACATACGCGTGACACAATGCCAGGCAATGACCATCTCCAACAAGAAAGAATCTAACCATCGCCCCTTGACATTCAATAGTACTATCATCACTGAATCCCCCACTATCCACATCCTGGGGGTTACCATTGACCAGAAACTGAACTGGACCAGCCATATAAACACTGTGGCTACAAGAGCAGGTCAGAGGCTGGGAATCCTGCGGAGAGTAACTCACCTCCTCACTCCCCAAAGCCTGTCCACCTTCTACAAGGCACCAGTCAGGAGTGTGATGGGACACTCCCCACTTGCCTGGATGAGTGCAGCTCCCACAACACTCAAGAAGCTCGACACCATCCAGGACAAAGCAGCCCCACTTGATCAGCCCCCCATCCACAAACATTCACTCCCTCCACCACCGACGCACAGTAGCAGCAGTGTGTGTACCATCTACAAGATGCACTGCAGTGACGCACCAAGGCTCCTTTGACAGCGCCGCCCAAACCCACAACCTCTACCATCTAGAAGGACAAGGGCAGCAGACACATGGGGAACACCAGCACCTGGAAGTTCCCCTCCGAGCCCCTCACCATCCCGACTTGAAAATATATCGGCCGTTCCTTCACTGTCGCTGGGTCCGAATGCTGGGAACTCCCTCCCTAACAGCGCCGTGGGTGTACCTACACCACACGCACAAAATCCTGGAACTCCCTCCCTAACAGCGCCGTGGGTGTACCTACAACACACGGGACAAAATCCTGGAACTCCCTCCCTAACAGCGCCATGGGTGTACCTACACCACACGGACAAAATCCTGTAACTCCCTCCCTAACAGCGCTGTGGGTGTACCTACACCACACGGACAAAATCCTGGAACTCCCTCCCTAACAGCGACGTGAGTGTACCTACACCACACGGACAAAATTCTGGAACTCCCTCCCTAACAGCGCTGTGGGTGTACCTACACCACACGGACAAAATCCTGGAACTCCCTCCCTAACAGCGCCGTGGGTGTACCTACACCACACGGGGACAAAATCCTGGAACTCCCTCCCTAACAGCGCCGTGGGTGTACCTACACCACACGGGTACAAAATCCTGGAACTCCCTCCCTAACAGCGCTGTGGGTGTACCTACACCACACGGGGACAAAATCCTGGAACTCCCTCCCTAACAGCGCCGTGGGTGTACCTACACCACACGGGGACAAAATCCTGGAACTCCCTCCCTAACAGCGCCGTAGGTGTACCTACACCACATGGACAAAATCCTGGAACTCCCTCCCTAACAGCGCCGTGGGTGTGCCTACACCACACGGACAAAATCCTGGAACTCCCTCCCTAACAGCACTGTGGGTGTACCTACACAACACGGGGACAAAATCCTGGAACTCCATCCCTAACAGCGCCGTGGGTGTACCCGCACCACACGTGGACCCGCAGCGGCTCACCCACCGCCATCTCGAGGGGTAATTCGGGATGGGCAACAAAGGCTGGGCCCGGCCGGAGACACCCACATCCCGTGAACGAACAAAAAAAAAAAACAGAATTTGAAGCCCCCGCTTTTAACCCAAAGGTAATACCCTCCTCAGCAGCGGGCGTTGGCGGGGGTGGAGGGGGGGGGGGGGGGGGTGGTGGGCGGGAGAGCGTCAGGCCTGGATCATGAACCTCGGACCCCGAAAGGTAGCGACCCGAGAGGACTGCAGCCCACCGAGCCGCCGCTGCACCCACACCAACCCCCCCCCCCACCCCCACCCCCAGCCCCACACCGAGCCCCCGCGTCAGGCAGTCTCCTTACCATCGATTGAGGGTGCGGCACACCCTCATGCAGACGCACAGGTCCCGGTGGCTGAGGTACTGGAAGACGGAGAGCCAGGCGTGCCGCTGCATGATGTGGTCGGAGCCGGTCTCCAGCGGCAGCGAGTCCGGCTCGGGGCTGTCGGGGGGCGGCTTGACCACGTGGCGCTCCATCTGCAGGGGCTTGGGGGCCGAGGAGACGGGCGGCCGGTTGAGGAACTGGGTGCGGGCCATGGTGCGCAGCCCCAGCTGGCCGGCCGGGCCGCGCGGGTTTCCGGCCGCCCTGGCCGCGGGCCCGCTCGTGCCGGGCCGAGTGCTGGTTCTCCTTGCCCTGCGAGGGCTCGCGGCCCCCCTTGGCCTTGCCGTTGCGGGGGGCGGCGCCGGCGCCGGCGCGCTGGCAATCGCCGGCCTCGTCCGGGCGCGCCGCCACCGCCGGCGCCTCTTCGTCCTCCTCCTCCTCGTCCTCCTCCTCCTCCTCCTCGTCCTCGTCCTCCTCCTCGCTCTCGCTGAAGCCCAGGGCGGCCGCTGCAGTCCGGCGGTCCCTGGGCCGCCGGGCGCCGCCGTTGGAGCTGGCGCCCGAGATGCCCCCCCCTCCTCCTCCCCCCTCCTCCTCCCCCTCCGTCGCTGCTCTCCTCCTCGTCCGGCTCCTCCTCCTCGTCCTCCGAGCCCTGAGAGTCCGAGTCTGAGTCCGAGCTGGAGCTGGAGCTGGAGCTCTCGGCCTGGTTCACCCGCTCCAGCATCTGGCACATCTGCTTGAAGCGCTCCAGCTTCTCCCGCTGGTGCGTCTTCTCGTTGCTCGATGCCAAGTCCTCCTGGCCCCGCACGTTCTTCAGTTTCTGCAACGCAAAAGGGAGACGCGTTAACGGGGAGCGAGCGGCACGTACAACCTCCTCCTCCACTCCTACACCCCTCCCTATCTCTGTAACATCCTCCAGCCCCAACACCCCTATCTCTGTAACCTCCTCCAGCCCCTACAACCCTCCCTATCTCTGTAACCTCCTCCAGCCCCTACACCCCTCCCTATCTCTGTAACCTCCTCCTGCTCCCTACACCCCTCCCTAACTCAGTAACCTCCTCCAACCCCTACACCCCTCCCTATCTCTGTAACCTCCTCCAGCCCCTACACCCCTCCCTATCTCTGTAACCTCCTCCTGCTCCCTACACCCCTCCCTAACTCAGTAACCTCCTCCAACCCCTACACCCCTCCCTATCTCTGTAACCTCCTCCAGCCCCTACACACCTCCCTATCTCTGTAACCTCCTCCAGCCCCTACACCCCTCCCTAACTCAGTAACCTCCTCCTGCTCCCTACACCCCTCCCTATCCCTGTGACCTCCTCCAGCCCCTAAACCCCTCCCTATCTCTGTAACCTCCTCCAGCCCCTACACCCCTCCCTATCTCTGTAACCTCCTCCAGCCCCTACACCCCTCCCTATCTCTGTAACCTCCTCCAGCCCCTACACCCCTCCCTATCTCTGTAACCTCCTCCAGCCCCTACACCCATCCCTGTCTCTGTAACCTCCTCCAGCCCCTACACACATCCCTATCTCTGTAACCTCCTCCAGCCCCTACACCCCTCCCTACCTCTGTAACCTCCTCCAGCCCCTACACCCCTCCCTATCTCTGTAACCTCCTCCAGCCCCTACACCCATCCCTGTCTCTGTAACCTCCTCCAGCCCCTACACCCCTCCCTATCTCTGTAACCTCCTCCAGCCCCTACACCCCTCCCTACCTCTGTAACCTCCTCCAGCCCCTACAACCCTCCTTATCTCTGTAACCTCCTCCAGCCCCTACACCCCTCCCTATCTCTGTAACCTCCTCCAGCCCCTACACCCCTCCCTATCTCTGTAACCTCCTCCAGCCCCTACACCCCTCCCTATCTCTGTAACCTCCTCCAGCCCCTACACCCCTCCCTATCTCTGTAACCTCCTCCAGCCCCTACACCCCTCCCTTTCTCTGTAACCTCCTCCAGCTCCGACACCCCTCCCTATCTCTGTAACCTCCACCAGCCCCTACACCCCTCTCTATCTCTGTAACCTCCTCCAGCCCCTACAACACTCCCTATCTCTGTAACCTCCTCCAGCCCCTACACCCCTCCCTATCTCTGTAACCTCCTCCAGCCCCCTACACCCCTCCCTATCTCTGTAACCTCCTCCAGCCCCTACACCCCTCCCTATCTCTATAACCTCCTCCAGTCCCTACACCCCTCCCTATCTCTGTAAACTCCTCCAGCCACAACACCCCTCCCTATCTCTGTAACCTCCTCCAGCCCCTACACCCCTCCTTATCTCAATAACCTCCTCCAGCCCCTACACCCCTCCCTATCTCTGTAACCTCCTCCAGCCCCTACAACCCTCCCTTTCTCTGTAACCTCGTCCAGCCCCAAAACCCCTCCCTATCTCTGTAACCTCCTCCAGCCCCTACACCCCACCAAGACCTCCGATTGAGGCCTCTTGAGCATCTCCCAATGCCTGGGGGTGAGTGGGCCCTAAGCTCTGCAAATCCCCCCCACCAAACCTCAGGGATTAAAATTCTGTTCAATTTGCACTGCTGGGAAATAACTTGGGATACTCTCCTGTGTTAACATACTGCGGCGAGACAGGGACACTCTCCCTCTCTCCCTCCCATTAACATACTGTGGAGAGACAGGTACACTCTCTCTCTCCCTCCCATTAACATACTGCGGAGAGACAGGTACACTCTCTCTCTCCCTCCCATTAACATACTGCGGAGAGACAGGTACACTCTCTCTCTCCCTCCCATTAACATACTGCGGAGAGACAGGGACACTCTCTCTCTCTCCCGTTAATGGACTGTGGAGAGACAGGGACACTCTCTCTCTCGCTCTCTCTCTCCTTTTAACATACTGCGGAGAGACAGGGACACTCTCTCTCTCTCCATCCCGTTAACATACAGCGGAGAGACAGGGACACTCTCTCTCTCGCACTCTCTCTCCTTTTAACATACTGCGGAGAGAGAGGGACACTCTCTCTCTCTCTCTCTCCCGTTAACATACTGTGGAGAGAGAGGGACACTCTCCCTCTCTCCCTCCCGTTAACATACTGTGGAGAGACAGGGACACTCTCCCTCTCTCTCTCTCCTGTTAACATACTGCGGAGAGACAGGGACACTCTCTCTCTCTCTCTCTCTCCCGTTAACATACTGCGGAGAGACAGAGACACTCTCTCTCTCTCCCTCCCATTAACATACTGCGAAGAGACAGGGACACTCTCCCTCTCTCCCTTCCGTTAACATACTGTGGAGAGACAGGGACACTCTCCCTCTCTCTCTCTCCTGTTAATGTCTGCGGAGAGACAGGGACACTCTCTCTCTCTTCCGTTAATGTACTGTGGAGAGACAGGGACACTCTCTCTCTCTCCTGTTAACATACTGCGGAGAGACAGGGACACTCTCCCTCTCTCTCTCCCGTTAACATACTGTGGAGAGACAGGGACACTCTCTCTCGCTCTCTCCTGTTAACATACTGCGGAGAGACAGGTACACTCTCTCTCTCTCTCCTGTTAACATACTGCGGAGAGACAGGGACACTCTCTCTCGCTCTCTCTCCTGTTAATGTCTGCGGAGAGACAGGGACACTCTCTCTCTCTCTCTCTCCCGTTAATGTACTGTGGAGAGACAGGGACACTCTCTCTCTCTCTCTCTCTCTCCATTTAACATACTGCGGAGAGACAGGGACACTCTCTCTACCTCCCGTTAATGTACTGTGGAGAGACAGGGACACTCTCTCTCTCTCCCGTTAATGTACTGTGGAGAGACAGGGACACTCTCTCTCTCGCTCTCTCTCTCCTTTTAACATACTGCGGAGAGACAGGAACACTCTCCCTCTCTCCCTCCCGTTAACATACTGTGGAGAGACAGGGACACTCTCTCTCTCTCTCTCTCTCCCGTTAACATACTGTGGAGAGAGAGGGACACTCTCCCTCTCTCCCTCCCGTTAACATACTGTGGAGAGACAGGTACACTCTCTCTCTCTCTCCTGTTAACATACTGCGGAGAGACAGGGACACTCTCTCTCTCTCTCTCTCCCGTTAACATACTGCGGAGAGACAGAGACACTCTCTCTCTCTCCCTCCCGTTAACATACTGCGAAGAGACAGGGGCACTCTCCCTCTCTCCCTTCCGTTAACATACTGTGGAGAGACAGGGACACTCTCCCTCTCTCTCTCTCCTGTTAACATACTGCGGAGAGACAGGGACACTCTCTCTCTCTCCCATTAATGTACTGTGGAGAGACAGGGACACTCTCTCTCTCTCCTGTTAACATACTGTGGAGAGACAGGGACACTCTCTCTCTCCCGTTAATGTACTGCGGAGAGACAGGGACAATCTCTCTCTCCTGTTAATGTCTGCGGAGAGACAGGGACACTCTCTCTCTCTTCCGTTAATGTACTGTGGTGAGACAGGGACACTCTCCCTCTCTCCTGTTAACATACTGCGGAGAGACAGGGACACTCTCCCTCTCTCTCTCCCGTTAACATACTGTGGAGAGACAGGGACACTCTCTCTCGCTCTCTCCTGTTAACATACTGCGGAGAGACAGGGACACTCTCTCTCGATCTCTCTCCCGTTAACATACTGTGGAGAGACAGGGACACTCTCTCTCGCTCTCTCTCCCGTTAACATACTGTGGAGAGACAGAGACACTCTCCCTCTCTCTCTCCCGTTAACATACTGCGGAGAGACAGGGACACTCTCTCTCTCTCTCCCGTTAACATACTGCGAAGAGACAGGGACACTCTCTCTCTCTCTCTCCCGTTACTGTACTGTGGAGAGACAGGGACACCCTCTCTCTCTCCCGTTAATGTACTGTAGAGAGACAGGGACTCTCTCTCTCTCTCTCCCTCCCGTTAATGTACTGTGGAGAGACTGGGACACTCTCTCTCTCCTGTTAACATACTGCGGAGAGACAGGGACACTCTCCCTCTCTCCCCTCCCGTTAACATACTGTGGAGAGACAGGTACACTCTCTCTCTCTCTCCTGTTAACATACTGCGGAGAGACAGGGACACTCTCTCTCTCTCTCTCTCCTGTTAATGTCTGCGGAGAGACAGGGACACTCTCTCTCTCTCTCTCTCCCGTTAATGTACTGTGGAGAGACAGGGACACTCTCTCTCTCTCTCTCTCCATTTAACATACTGCGGAGAGACAGGGACACTCTCTCTCTCTCCCGTTAATGTACTGTGGAGAGACAGGGACACTCTCTCTCTCGCTCTCTCTCTCGTTTTAACATACTGCAGAGAGACAGGGACACTCTCCCTCACTCCCTCCCGTTAACATACTGTGGAGAGACAGGGACACTCTCTCTCTCTCTCCCGTTAACATACTGTGGAGAGAGAGGGACACTCTCCCTCTCTCCCTCCCGTTAACATACTGTGGAGAGACAGGGACACTCTCTCTCTCTCTCTCTCTCCCGTTAACATACTGCGGCGAGACAGAGACACTCTCCCTCTCTCCCTCCCGTTAACATACTGTGGAGAGACAGGGACACTCTCTCTCTCTCTCCTGTTAACATACTGCGGAGAGACAGGGACACTCTCTCTCTCTCTCCCGTTAACATACTGCGGAGAGACAGAGACACTCTCCCTCTCTCCCTCCCGTTAACATACTGTGGAGAGACAGGGACACTCTCTCTCTCCCTCCCGTTAACATACTGCGGAGAGACAGGGACACTCTCTCTCTCTCTCCCGTTAACATACTGCGGAGAGACAGAGACACTCTCCCTCTCTCCCTCCCGTTAACATACTGTGGAGAGACAGGGACACTCTCTCTCTCCCTCCCGTTAACATACTGCGGAGAGACAGGGACACTCTCTCTCTCTCTCCCTCCTGTTAACATACTGTGGAGAGACAGGGACACTCTCCCTCTCTCATTCCCTTTAACATACTGTGGAGAGACAGGGACACTCTCTCTCGCTCTCTCTCCTGTTAATGTCTGCGGAGAGACAGGGACACTCTCTCTCTCTCTCTCCTTTTAACATACTGCGGAGAGACAGGGACACTCTCTCTCTCTCTCCCTCCCGTTAACATACTGTGGAGAGACAGGTACACACTCTCTCTCTCCTGTTAACATACTGCGGAGAGACAGGGACACTCTCTCTCGCTCTCATCTCCTGTTAATGTCTGCGGAGAGACAGGGACACTCTCTCTCTCTCTCTCCTTTTAACATACTGCGGAGAGACAGGGACACTCTCTCTCTCTCCTGTTAACATACTGCGGAGAGACTGGGACACTCTCTCTCTCTCCCGTTAATGTACTGTGGAGAGACAGGGACACTCTCTCTCTCTCTCCTTTTAACATACTGCGGAGAGACAGGGACACTCTCTCTCTCTCTCTCCTGTTAACATACTGCGGAGAGACAGGGACACTCTCTCTCTCTCTCCCGTTAATGTACTGTGGAGAGACAGAGACACTCTCTCTCTCTCTTCCGTTAATGTACTGTGGAGAGACAGGGACACTCTCTCTCTCTCCTGTTAACATACTGCGGAGAGACAGGGACACTCTCTCTCTCTCTCTCTCTCTCCTGTTAACATACTGCGGAGAGACAGGGACACTCTCTCTCTCTCCATCCCGTTAACAAAATGTGGCGAGACAGGGACACTCTCTCTCTCTCCCTCCCGTTAACATATTGCGAAGAGACAGGGATACTCTCTCTCTCTCCCATTAACATACTGTGGAGAGACAGGGACACTCTCTCTCTCTCGCCTGTTAACATACTGTGGAGAGACAGGGACACTGTCTCTCTCTCCTGTTAATGTCTGCGGAGAGACAAGGACACTCTCTCTCTCTCCTGTTAACATACTGCGGAGAGACAGGGACACTCTCTCTCTCTCTCTCTCTCCTGTTAACATACTGCGGAGAGACAGGGACACTCTCTCTCTCTCCATCCCGTTAACAAAATGTGGCGAGACAGGGACACTCTCTCTCTCTCCCTCCCGTTAACATATTGCGAAGAGACAGGGACACTCTCTCTCTCTCCCATTAATGTACTGTGGAGAGACAGGGACACTCTCTCTCTCTCTCCTGTTAACATACTGTGGAGAGACAGGGACACTGTCTCTCTCTCTCTCCCGTTAATGTACTGCGGAGAGACAGGGACAATCTCTCTCTCCTGTTAATGTCTGCGGAGAGACAGGGACACTCTCTCTCTCTTCCGTTAATGTACTGTGGAGAGACAGGGACACTCTCTCTCTCTCCTGTTAACATACTGCGGAGAGACAGGGACACTCTCCCTCTCTCTCTCCCGTTAACATACTGTGGAGAGACAGGGACACTCTCTCTCGCTCTCTCCTGTTAACATACTGCGGAGAGACAGGGACACTCTCTCTCGATCTCTCTCCCGTTAACATACTGTGGAGAGACAGGGACACTCTCTCTCGCTCTCTCTCCCGTTAACATACTGTGGAGAGACAGGGACACTCTCCCTCTCTCCCGTTAATGTACTGCGGAGAGACAGGGACACTCTCCCTCTCTCCCTCCCGTTAACATACTGCGGAGAGACAGGGACACTCTCTCTCTCTCTCCTGTTAACATACTGCGGAGAGACAGGGACACATTCTCTCTCTCCATCCCGTTAATGTACTGCGGAGAGACAGGGATACTCTCTCTCTCTCTCTCTCCTGTTAACATACTGCGGAGAGACAGGGACATTCTCTCTCTCTCTCTCTCTCGTGTTAATGTACTGTGGAGAGACTGTTAGCTGCTCTGTTTGGCGCAGAGTTAAGAGATTGAGCTGCAAACACCCTCACCTCTTGCCAGCCCGCCGATCCTGGCGGCAGTGCTAAGCGCCGGGGTCAGAGGTCGGGACGGCCACCCCGCCCCCACCCAGGCTGAGCGCGCTGGCGCATTACCTTCTTCCTGGGGCCCGCTTCCAGCGGCCCCTCCTTCTCCTTCCTCTTCTTGTGCCCCTCCTCGCTCTTCTTGCGGCTGGCCGGGTAATCGTCTGCCCGCTGGCGCCCGCCCTCCTCCAGCTTCCAGCGCGGCCCGTCCTCCCCGTCCGACCGGCGCTTCCCACTCGACTCCATCGGGTCCTTCCCGTCCTTCGAGTCCTGGGGGGGGTGGGGGGGGGGAGAGACAAAGAGACCGAGTGCCGAGTTAGTGGACCTCGCAGCCCGTAGGGACTGAGGGACTCATCACCCCCCCCCCAAACTCCCAGTGACTCAATCTAGCTGCATGCCCGACCACCCCCCCCCCCCCCCACCACACCCCCCCCCCCTCCACTCGAAAACATGCAAACACGCCCCTGGATACAACCTGAGCTGTTCGACTGGATGGGACCTCACTTTCTGGCTCAGACACACCGAGGCCTCTCAGGCTGTCGGCTGGGGTGAGGTGAAGACCTGGTCTCATCAGCCCCACGGTGATATGGGGTGGGGGGGGGGGGGGGGGGGGGGGGGGTGAAACGTTGCACTTACCTTCCCAGACTTCCCCTCCAGGTGACACTTGGGACACTCCCAGCAGTTGGGAATCTCGTCGTTGATGACACCCTCGGCGTCGCACACCTGAAAGACAGAGAAGGCCGTCCCTGAGAGATGGAGCAGCAAGCGCCGGGCCGACTCTGCGGAGACTCTACCGGGAAAACGCAGGCTCCCCGGGCTGGAGGAGGAGGGGGAAAAAAACCCGGGACACAGGGCGGAGAGGAGGAGTGAGCGGGGAAAGCGCGGGACGCAGGGCGGAGAGGAGGAGTGAGGGGGGGAAAATGCAGGACACGGGGCGGAGAGGAGGAGTGAGGGGGGAAAATGCAGGACACGGGGCGGAGAGGAGGAGTGAGGGGGGAAAATGCAGGACACGGGGCGGAGAGGAAGAGCGAGCGGGGGGAAAACGCAGGACACGAGGAGGAGTGAGGGGGGGAAACGCAGGACACGGGGCGGAGAGGAAGAGCGAGTGGGGAAAACGCAGGACACGAGGAGGAGTGAGGGGGGGAAAACGCAGGACACGGGGCGGAGAGGAAGAACGAGCGGGGGGGAAAACGCAGGACACGGGGCGGAGAGGAAGAGCGAGTGGGGAAAACGCAGGACACGGGGCGGAGAGGAAGAGCGAGCGGGGGGGAAAACGCAGGACACGGGGCGGAGAGGAAGAGCGAGCGGGGGGGGGGGGGGAAACGCAGGACACGGGGCGGAGAGGAAGAGCGAGCGGGGGGGGGGGGGGGGGGGGAAACGCAGGACACGGGGCGGAGAGGAGGAGCGAGCGGGGGGGGGAAACGCAGGACACGGGGCGGAGAGGAGGAGCGAGGGGGGAAAAACACAGGACAACGGGGCGGAGAGGAGGAGTGAGGGGGGAAAAACGCAGGACACAGGGCGGAGAGGAGGAGCGAGGGGGGAAAAACACAGGACACGGGGCGGAGAGGAGGAGTGAGGGGGGGAAAACGCAGGACACAGGGCGGAGAGGAAGAACGAGCGGGGGGAAAACGCAGGACACAGGGCGGAGAGGAAGAACGAGCGGGGGGGGGGGAAAACGCAGGACACAGGGTGGAGAGGAGGAGTGAGGGGGGGAAAACGCAGGACACGGGGCGGACAGGAAGAGCGAGGGAGGAAAACGCAGGACACGGGGCGGACAGGAAGAGCGAGGGAGGAAAACGCAGGACACGGGGCGGACAGGAAGAGCGAGGGAGGAAAACGCAGGACACGGGGCGGAGAGGAAGAGCGAGGGGGGAAAACGCAGGACACGGGGCGGAGAGGAAGAGCGAGGGGGGGAAAACGCAGGACACGGGGCGGAGAGGAAGAGCGAGGGGGGAAAACGCAGGACACGGGGCGGAGAGGAAGAGCGAGGGGGGAAAACGCAGGACACGGGGCGGAGAGGAAGAGCGAGGGGGGAAAACGCAGGACACGGGGCGGAGAGGAAGAGCGAGGGGGGGAAAACGCAAGACACGGGGCGGAGAGGAAGAGCGAGGGGGGAAAACGCAGGACACGGGGCGGAGAGGAAGAGCGAGGGGGGAAAACGCAGGACACGGGGCGGAGAGGAAGAGCGAGTGGGGGGGAAAAACGCAGGACACGGGGCGGGTGGAAACGAGCAGGCCCGGGGCAGGCAGGAGCAAGCAGGGAAACCCGGGCTGGTCGACACGAAGGTACCTCCCCCGCTCCCCTCCCCTCCCCAAAACAGGCCATTCAGCACCCGCACCCCGCACCCCCCCGCCCCCTCCAGCAGCTGGGTCCACCTCCCCTTTGCCCATTGCAGGATGCCCAAATCTTCCCCCCCTCAACACCACCCCCACCCCCCCACCCATTCCTATTCTCCCTCCAGACAACTGCACCACGCCTGGGCTTTTCGCCGATCCTGCCGACAGGCAGTCTACTGACCGGTGACGGCAGAGCGCAGGCGGCAGGGGAGCTCGGCGTGTCAGGCGGCCGCCGCAGGTCGGGTCGCAACACCCGCCCTGCCAGCACGAGGCACCCACCCCGCGGCCCGGTACTCACCTTCAGGCAGCCCGGGTGGACTATCTCATTGCAAATGGTGCACTCCATCAGCGACAGCTTGAACTTCTCAGCCTCTCCTTCCACAGACTCCTCCTTCCCCGCTTCCCCACACATCAGACAGACGGCCGTGTGAGGTAGCACAGGCTGCAGAGGGACGGGCACAGAGAGAGAGGGAGAGAGCGGAGGGGGCGGGGGAGAGAGAGAGAGAGAGAGAGAGAGAGAGAGAGACACAGGCACAAGGTCAGTTAACAGGCCAGGCGAGCGGCAAATGGCAGGAGTGGGAACAGGCACCTTCAGGAGTTCCACAGGGTAATCGAGGGGAGTTTGACTGCGTGACTGCGCAAGATCGAAACAAACTTTCCGTCACACTGAGGGGGAGCTTTACTCTGTATCTAACCCCGTGCTGTACCTGTCCTGGGAGTGTTTGATGGGACAGTGTAGAGGGAGATTTACTCTGTATCTAACCCCGTGCTGTACCTGCCCTGGGAGTGTTTGATGGGGACAGTACAGAGGGAGCTTTACTCTGTATCTAACCCCGTGCTGTACCTGTCCTGGGAGTGTTTGATGGGGACAGTGTAGAGGGAGATTTACTCTGTATCTAACCCCATGCTGTACCTGTCCTGGGTGTGTTTGATGGGGACAGTGTAGAGGGAGCTTTACTCTGTATCTCACCCCGTGCTGTACCTGTCCTGGGAGTGTTTGATGGGGACTGTGTAGAGGGAGATTTACTCTGTATCTAACCCCGTGCTGTACCTGTCCTGGGAGTGTTTGATGGGGACAGTGTAGAGGGAGCTTTACTCTGTATCTAACCCCGTGCTGTAGCTGTCCTGGGAGTGTTTGATGGGGACAGTGTAGAGGGAGCTTTACTCTGTATCTAACCCCGTGCTGTAGCTGTCCTGGGAGTGTTTGATGGGGACAGTGTAGAGGGAGATTTACTCTGTATCTAACCCAGTGCTGTACCTGTCCTGGGAGTGTTGATGGGGACAGTGTAGAGGGAGCTTTACTCTGTATCTAACCCCGTGCTGTAGCTGTCCTGGGAGTGTTTGATGGGGACAGTGTAGAGGGAGATTTACTCTGTATCTAACCCAGTGCTGTACCTGTCCTGGGAGTGTTGATGGGGACAGTGTAGAGGGAGCTTTACTCTGTATCTAACCCCGTGCTGTACCTGTCCTGGGAGTGTTTGATGGGGACAGTACAGAGGGAGATTTACTCTGTATCTAACCCTGTGCTGTACCTGTCCTGGGAGTGTTTGATGGGGGACAGTGTAGAGGGAGATTTACTCT